>JAUTDX010003298.1:0-47607 GCA_030844895.1 Ambrosia x helenae | reverse complement strand
TATATATATATATATAGTATATATATATATTAGGGTAGGGATCCTAAGAGAACCAACCCCTATTTGAGAACTGAGAGAACCATTCTGGGCCACATTTTCATATAAAGGCAAAAAAAAATTTTTTTTTTTTTTTTTGCTTTAATCGCACATTTTTAATGCAAGGAAATTTTTTTTTTTATTTTTTTGATTTTTTTTTCATTTATACATATGTGTATATGTCAATTATACATATGTGTATATAGCAATTTTACATATGTGTATATAGCATTTTTCAGCTATACATATGTGTATATTTCAGTTATACATATGTGTATATTGCATTATACATATGTGTATAATGCAATTATACACATGTGTATACTGAAAAAAAATTCAAAAAAATAAAAAAAAATTTCTTACATATAAAGCAGCGATTTTTGCAAAAAAAAAAAAAAATTTTTTTTTTTTTTTTGCATTAGAGAAATGTGTGGCCCAGAATGGTTCTCTCAGTTTCAATTTGGGGAAAAGTTCTCATTTGAACCAAATCCTATATATATATATATATATATTATATATATATATTATATATAGGGGGCGGTTATTCTACAAAGTAAAAAGAACGTGCGAAGGATCTTTGTACTTGATAAATTACGTAATGTTTTTTATGTTCATGAAAATCATTACGTAATTATCATTATGTAATTATCATTACGTAATTATCATGCACTTTGTACATGATAATTACGTAATGTAAAATTACGTAATGTTTTTGTATGATCATGAAGGCATTACGTAATTATCATTACGTAATTATCAAGTCATGAAGGCATTACGTAATTATCATTACGTAATTATCATGTACAAAGTGATCCTTCGCATCCTTCGCACGTTTGTATTACTTTGTATTTGAACCTGTCCCTATATATATATCTATCTATTCCCTCTCTATTTCATTTTTATTTTTCAAAATCTAGTCTCTCTCATCCCCTCTCTCTATTTCAAAATCACCAGATCTAGATCTGGAAAACACCACAACCCCCACCCTAGAATTACACCAACACAAAAGCAACACCACCACCAACAACATCACCACTGCCACCAACCGCCGCCTCATCCCCCTGTTTTGCAGTGTGGAAAGGTCGGGTTGCTGTGTTTGTTTTGGTTGGATTGTCGGAGTCGTTCGGGATCGGAGAAGAAGGTGACAGGGAGCCGAAGTTAGTTGTCTGTTAGAAGGTCCGGTTTGCGGTTGGGTTGCTGGTAAGATATCCGAACAGAGGTTAACCGGAGAAAGATGTAGCATGTAGGTTTGGTCAGATGCTAAGTTGTTTACTGGTGAAGTCACCGGTAAGGGAAACAGCCGGAAGGTGATTGATTAATTCTTTTGAGCTCTTTCTTTCTGTTTTTTCATGCTTTGATTTATATCTATTATTATTATTATTATTATTATTATTTTATTATTATTATTATTATTATTTTCGTAATTACGTTTATTGACTTGCTGTAAGTAATACTAATTAATTAACTTAGTTATTAAAATTCCATTTTTTATTACTGTAAGTAATAAAATTCGAATTTTTTATTACTGTTAGTAATACTAATTAATTAACTTTTGTATATGACTTTTACAGATCTGCTTTGCTAGAAGGATTCTAACTGTTGTGGGTATTTAGCGACGGCTGAGTTGCAATGTCGTCGCTAACTGTTGTTAAAGTTTAAAACTTTATTGTATAATGTTTTGATTTTGATTTTTATTTTATGAGGTTTTGTTTTTATTTATTATAAACTGAACTTAAAATGTTAGTTTTTGGGTTTTGTTAGAATAATAATAGTAGTTTTGGGGGATAGTTTTTGTTCGCATACCAAGTGTTCGATCAAATGCTTGAATGAAAAAAAAACTTATGTTAACCTTTTTTATTTTTTTTATTATTATATTTTGTTTATGTTAGTTTTTTATTAGATTGGTGACATGAGGTTGATAGATCACATGTGATTGATGAATAAATTTGTAGTCTTTTTTATGTTTAGTATATGCTAACACATGTTAGTGATGCCCCATTATGTGTTTGAGGATCCAAAACTAACATGTGTATCTGTTCCAGTGTTGGTTTTCACGAGTAGGCTATTGGAAACAAGGCGACGTTGGTGATGTGGCTGTGGTAAGTGATGTTTTTTTATAAAGATTATAAATTTTTAATCTTTTGGTGAATAGAGTGTTTAAATAATTTTTGTATTCTGTTTAATAAATTTTTGGCAAGTGAAATTGTTATGAACTCGTATAAGGTACATGTCTATTTTTTGCGGTCCGAGTCTTGTATGCTCACACACGTTAGTGATAATAACACATGCTAGTATATACCTAACTAACATTGTTTAGGGTCCATATGGCATACGTTATTTTCAGTAAAACATATGTGTTAGAATATGTTAACACATGCTACTGATGTCTTTTATTATATTATATATTTCAAGAATATGAGGATAATTTTTTGGTTTATGGATTTGGATATGGCACTTCAGATTTGGTGTGTTGTTTATACACTTGTTAGTGATGCTAACACATGCTAGTATATGCCTAACTAACAGGTGTTAGGGCTCATATGACATACATTCGTAAGTATATGCCTAACTAACATGTGTTAGGGTTCATATGACATACGTTATTTCAGTAAAACACATGTTTGAGAATACACTACACATGTCAGTAATGTCTCATTATGTGTTTTGGAGAGGCCAACTAACACGTGTTATCTTTTTTTTTTGTAGGTGAAGAGATGTTTTTGTGTTAAAGATGAAGATGGGTATCAAGAACGAAGCATAACTGGATCTTTTTTTTTTATGTTGTTACGATAGTTTATTTGAAAATTCACAAATAATTATGTTTGTATGAAACGTTTTTTGATATGTTTTAGTGTTGATGCAATGATCGTTTTTATCCTTTCTTAAATAAATACACATTTTATGTGTTCTTTTATTAGTATATGTCTGGTAACACTTGTTAGCGATGTCTCACACGTGGTCAGAACTTTTTATCACAACACTAACGTACGTTAATATTTGGTGTTGGAAAAAGTGTCATAAAGTAGGAGAGAGGTGACTTGACAAGGGTCAAATCAACCTTTTTAAACCTAGGAATTCACAAAATTAAAGTGGCCCACTTGCTTATTTAAGATTACCATATTGTCCTTAATTCTATTTTATATTAGAGTGGCCCACTTGCTTTTGAATATTTATAGAAATTAATTAAGGACCATTGATCAAACTTGATCAATGGTCACAATAGAGTTTCCAAAACATAGGGTTTCCTATATATCCACACCATATATATATATATATATATATTATATATATATATTTATATATATATATAGGTAAAGTATATGAGGAAACCCTCCTTATTTGGTAAACTCTGGAAACTCTGACTTCCCAACATTTTTTTTTGAAAAAATAGGGTATGTAATATACATTTTTTTAAGCATTTTGAGCCAAAAAAATCGAAAAAAAAAAGCGCCGAACGTTTTTTTTTTAAAAAATAAAAAACGTCTACTGTTTACATATAGTTAACACCTGTTATTAGCGCTTAACATGTGTTAGTCAAAATTTTATTTTATTTTTTTAAAAAACTAATGGCGCTTTTTTAATTTTTTTGGCCCAAAATGCTTAAAATCATGTATATTACTTGCCCTATTTTTTTCAAAAAAAAAAAATATTGGGGAAGTCAGAGTTTCCAGAGTTTACCATATAAGGAGGGTTTTCTCTAGAACCATTCCCTTATATATATATATAGGTAGAGGTTCCGGTACAAAAGTGTTTTTTTGTGAGAAGGGTAAGAAGGCTTGTGAGAGTGACACGTGGCAATTTTTGTTTTTAATTATAAGGGTAATAGAGTAAATACACAATTATTCAAGTTTTTTAAAAAATCAATCACCTAATCAAAATGAGAGATTTCGGATTTACTTTATGTTTATATATTAACTACTAAAATATTCAAATCTGTAAAAAGCCTCGTAGTATGTTCTATATTAACATGAATTATCTGTGAAATAAGAAATCATCAAGTGTGATGTGTTTTAAGCATCAAGCTCACTTGAGAATCAAACCAATATAAAACCATCAATCCTTTACCCTTCATGTGTTTTAACCTTTTACCCAACTGTATATTTCCAGAAAAACACACCATTATAAAACATATATTTCCAGAAAAACACACCATTATAAAACATATACTTCCAGAAAAACACACCATTTATATAAGAATTATTTTGAAACCCACTATCTTTTTAAAGATAAAACACACAGATTAAAAACGACATACAATGCACCTATATTCTAGTGTGTTTTAAGCATCAAACCCATTTGAGATTCAAACCAACATAAACACATAAATTCATAACCTTGTGTGTTTTTAAGCATCAATCCATTGAGATTCATACTTCCCCACGTTTTTTCGAATAAAAAAACAAAACCGAGTGAAAAAGAAAACAAAAACTCACATACTGTGTAGATTTGATTAATTAAAATATGGTCGGAATGATTTTATCCCTACATATGTTTATCCTCACATTGTTTTGCTGATGTGGTTAGAACGATTTTTGAATGGTTGAATTAATTTGGCATGTGTAGGATTAAAGGTGTTGCTAATTTATAGATAGAATATTTGTGTGTTTTATGGGTTTGGTGTGAACTGATTAAGAAGAGATAATTTTGGGTTTGGTGAAGCTGATGATGATCGTAAGAAGAGAGAGAGAGAGAGAGAGAGAGAGGATTTGTTTTTTCTTAAATAAAGATTTGTTTTTAATGGGTTTTTTAGTGTTTTGACAGTTATACCCTTACTAGACTCATTTTAATAATTAAATTATAACACAATTTACAAGTTTGCCACTCATTTAATCTCAACCATCTATCTACATGATCTAAAGGCCATATTTATTTCTCACTCTTCTCACAAAACACATCTTTTGTATCCTAACCCCTATTTCAAAGCCTTATATCCTACATGGCACTCAAAGAGACTATTCCCTCTTTGAGAGGTGCCATGTAGATCCCATGTGGCACCAATAAAAAAAATCAAAAAACAATTAAAATGCCATGTGGTATTGAGTTATTTTAGGAAAAAAGAATTTAAAAACAAATTGGATTTTTCTCTTTTATGTTTCATCTCATAATTTTTAAACGTTAATATCTTTTTATATGAGATTTTTTAAAGAAAAAAATTACACCAAATTAACGAGCGTTTTATTATCTTTCAACGAGTATCATAGTGCTATATAAAAAAACGGAGAAAAAAAAACGACTATTTTTATGAGGTTTTGTTCATACAGGAAAAAAAACACAAAGTCTTTAGGTTATTCATTAATTATGTATAGGCAAGTCATTAATGTTGTTCAAACTAGTAAATATGAATTTTATAATATTAGAGTTATACATTGTTTAAAGTTAGGCGTTAACATTGGATATACATTGTTAATTGTTTTAGGTTAGGTGTTACCCGAAACTTTTCATACATTTAACTTAAAGCGCATCATATTAGATTTCCCAACTCCAGAACGCTCCACGATATAAATCCAGTGGTTGTATAAAACGAAAGTCCCGTTAAAAGAAAAGCTAATACAACTATTGTTTTATTTTTTAATATATGGTACGGAGACGAAAAGAACCAAATAAATGCTTCCGAGGCATGGTGTATATATAGTATAAACCCCCTTTGATTTCTTCTGCAATAAAAACTTCAAGATGGGAAAAAGTTTGTCTGTGTTCATGTGCTTGATGGTTCTTTGTGCTTACGGTATGATTTTCTTTCAACATCATAGATATACATCTGTATTATAATAAACGATTTCAGTTTATTCCACGTGAAGTTTTCTTCTACAATTGTTAAATTAATATCTTATATATGTTTAGATGTACACACATGCACATAATAAAGTATAATAAATCCTTACTCCTAAAACTTCAAAATATATCTAATATCTAATAATATATATAACTAATCCTTATTTTATTAGACTATGTGTTGTGGCTAGAGATGAGCCACAACTTTATCTTTTAATATTTTGTCATGTAAGCGTTGACATAGCAGGGTGATAAAGTTGCAGCTCACTCACTTGATCTTGTTG
Source organism: Ambrosia x helenae (assembly GCA_030844895.1). Classification (NCBI taxonomy): domain Eukaryota; kingdom Viridiplantae; phylum Streptophyta; class Magnoliopsida; order Asterales; family Asteraceae; genus Ambrosia; species Ambrosia x helenae. The sequence goes on along the minus strand of JAUTDX010003298.1, from coordinate 41,515 downwards.
TGGCTAGAGGTGAGCAGTAACTTTATCGAAATTTTTTTTTACAAGATGCTCATGTTCTCGTTTAAGTATCACTTGAGGAGGCATTTGGAGATGGCTAAAGTCAATCGTTAGAAAATCCATGTTCCTCAATCTTATTTTATCCACTTTGGCTTGTGCATCATCTCCTGGTACTTATTTTGCTAATCTCCCTGAGAATTCGTTATCGGCTTCATTAGAAACTTGTTTTTTTCCCCTGTCCTTTTCCAACTGGTCTACTTAGGGGAGACGGGGTAAGACCATCATCAGAGTTTAGGTCAATCCCCACGTGAGCGTCCGAGCTTGTGGAGGAGACGAACCACCCGAAGAAGTAGTTTTGGTCCGCTTTGATGAGCCTCCTTCGCTCATTTCTTCATCCGTAATTAGCTCGACCCATTTGAAGCAACTACGAAGGATTCTCCACAAAGTTGTTCTCATCTCACGTTTCGTGGTCTTGTACTTGCGAAAAACTTCATCCTTCCACTCGTTGCAAATGAACTTGTAGATATCAAGATCGCTACTCCCACTTGCTCGTATTCGATTAGATATCCTGTTATGAACATTTGTAAATAACCCCACGTATTTTCTAATTTCGGCCCATCAGCCGAAAATCATATTGGGGGAACGCATTTCGCTCCTCACTTTTTTTGTAGAAAATTCCTCGGATTTCGTCTCCAAAAAACCTTCGCCCATTGATAGTCGACTACAAAAATAATAACACAAAAAATTAAAAAAAAGTCTTTAAATACCAACATTAATATATATTTTCAGAAAAATAATATACTGGCTTGTCGATCTATTGAAACCTCAACCCACGCACGACAAAGGGCTATTTTTTTCATCTTTCGTCCACGGTGTTACTTTCCGTTTTGACGTGCATCTTCTTCGGGCGATTCGCACCTCTACCACCACCCCTCGTTGTCGTGCCACCTCTCCCACCACCCCCTCATTTGCCCTTGTTTTTTTGGGGCTGCATCTTGCGTATTCGGAATAATAAAATCTAGAGACGGGGGTGGCATTTGGCTAAGGTTTTCTTCGATTTTGCTATTCGTGCCATAACCGTCTTCATTTAGGAACTCCATTGTTGGCATGTAACATCCTTTCCGTTGCGTCTGGTCCATTTCGGTGTGTATTTTGAAGGTTTGAAGATTGTGTTGTTTGTGAATTTGTTTGATTTTGGTGTAATGAAAAAAAGTGATTTTTTATAAAGTTCAAAAACTAGCCGTTGGCCAACGGCTAGTTGCTGCCAGTGGTCATTTTTCACTCGCCAGCCCATGCTAGCAGGGTAGTGTGGGCTCGCTCACACCAACGTTGACACACTGATGTTGTGGTTCACGCGATCTACTCGTTCGCGAGCCATAACACATAGCCTTGTAATAATTTCACTCGTATTTTTTTTTCATCTCTCCCATATTAAATAGTAATTTTAAATCGTATTTTTCTCCTTCCTTTTAATAGTAACCCTGAATCATAATTTTTTTTATTCCTCGTTATTTATTTAATTTTTCTTTACTTAAGTATCTATTATGTATTTTCGTTTATTGTGTTACATACGTAAGAAAGCTAACAATAAGCAGGAAACAACCTAAAGTACTACAATAACTTTTCTCAAGTATTCATTTTAGTATTTCATTCACTAATAACATTTAATTATTTTACTAATATAATACATATGTTAGAAACCTAATAACAAGTAAAATAAAACAAAGTAAAATATATTGATAATTATATTTGTTAACTAACTGTAATATATTTATTCAACTACTTTAAGACACAGTTTTATTCGATCCGCAGAGTTAACTGTTTCTAGTACTTACTATATGTAAAATTACATTCATTCAATTCGTTTTTTTCCAGAAGGTTCTAACCTAGTGTATACGCAAACAAACATATTTTTAGAAAACCTAATAAAAAGTAAAATAAAACAAAGTAAAATATATTGTTGATTATATTTTTATTCAGCTAATGTAAGACATAGTTTTATTCAGCTCGTATAATACACAAGTTTTTAAAAGATGTTAACTCTTTTTAGTACTTAGTATATAAAATTACATTCATTCAATCCGTTTTCTACATAATGTTCTAACCTAGTCTATATATATAAGAAAGCCCAAACACATATATTTTTAGGAGGCACCAAACAGGTCTGGGGTTTTGACCTATCTTATGAGTAAAACTTTCTATTAACAATAGAATTCAATATTGTTTACCATTTCTTTTATTTCACCTGTGTATAGAGTGGGCAAAATTGGGGTAAATGTTTTTATAGATATTCACACATAAAAATATTTTTATAGATGATTTTGTTGTGTTATTATCATGGCTAATAATTAACTATTAATTTTAATTTACAGGGGACTACGGAATAATTAACAATCGTTTTCAAGCATACTTTTATGCATGACCTTCTACGATATAGAAATACGTGAAAAGTTTTCACACTAATTATGTTTCTTGTATAATGAGAAATTACCAAAACGTACAATCTTAATCCGTTTTATCATTTTTTTTAATAGCATTTGTTACACGTAAATACCAGTTAACCTTTCGTTTCTAAAAATTTAAATCATATCACTTTTGTAAGGGTCAAACAACATAGATTTTTTTATGTGACCTTTGTTTTCCTTGTCATACACCATTTAATATTTTCCGGTATTCACTTTGTGTTTGATTTATGCATTTTATAGCATTACTTGCGATAGTTGTTTAGTTTGTACCAAACATACCACTTTCCCATGATTTTTACTAATTGTACCTCTCATTTACCTCCTTCCCAGGCTTTAATATCAAACAATCTAACTATATAGTATTCTAGAGAATGCTCTAAGCATACATGAGGATACTTTGTTTCGGCTCACACATTACTTAAATATTTGCAGAAGGAAGCACGCTATTTGCAGAAGGAAGGATGATAGAAGGACCTAAGTTATGCAAATACGTTCTTACAAGCTATGATTGTAAGGATGGTTCACAGGATGAGTATTGCGCCGGAATATGCCATTTAAGAGCGAACTCTAATGGAAATTGTGATCCAGTGAAAAAACGATGTTCCTGCTTCTGGAAGTGTTAAACTTTTCTTATATATATATATATATATATATATATATATATATTAGGTTATTTACCTGTGTGATACACAGGTTGAATAATTTAAGTTGTATAAAACATACAAATGTAATAAAAAGTGCATAATAAAAAATGGTAATGAAAGACTTTTTATGAAGAATTGTTAAATGAAACAAACTTTCATAAGTGACACATTCAGCATAAGTGTATATTCGTGCATAAGATTGGTCTAGTACATATAAAGCCATAGCACATAACATTGATAAATGAAAAAAAAAAACAAAGCAATATCCCTACTGGTTATATCACCTGTTAAACTAGTAGTCCAACTAGTGATTAGGATGCTCAAATATGCGTGTGTATCTACCGCTGTTACTCGTATTCAATATGTATCCCATAGAGGAAAGACAGAATATCAGTTCCTACCTATGCTAATCCACATTGAAACAACTTGAAACAACATATGATAAGCGAGCTACAACTCTCAAATCAATAAACAATATAATGTAAAACATGTTTGTGAATGCATGATACATTCGAAAGAAGATCAATATATAGAAAACCATATAATGGAATTCATACGTTAATAAAATTTTACCTAATGACCGAAGACGGCAACAAGCTGCGTCGCCACCCCTTTCTGAATAGTAAAACTAAACCTACTAAAGACAAATCTTTGCCCCTGGGGTGTCGAAAAATTGCTATGAACGACCCGTTGAACTCTGGCAAGGGACCGGAGGGCTTCCGGTGCCAACGCACCAAAACATGTTGATTATCCTCGCAAGCTTTGGCATGCTTCTCAATGGCGATACTTGAAACCTGGCAACTCTTTGCAATGGACCGCGTGTTCCCTATATTGGTCCAAACAAGCCTTCCGACAAACTGGGCAAGTTTCATCGTCTGGGAACATAGGAATCATTAGGCGGTAATTAAGAATCGCCCTATATTCAACTGCTGACATCCGTTGCCCCAACCCTTCAATAGGAATGACAGTCAGGAAGTCCTTGCAAGCATTCCACCACTGCTTTCTGGCGAGAGATAAACCAAAATCATTTCCCATGTTCTGTGCAAGTTTACTAAAAAGGGCATTCGCCAAAGTTTTTTGGGTCTTTTGGTGGGGCGGTGTCCTTATTAGTGAAACCGCCAAGATCAAAATCTGGGAGAGACTCGCGCAGACATTCCAGAGCTTGTACGTAATCTGGGTCAAGATCCACGATCCCACTGTCCCGCAAGATGTGGTCCTGTAACTTCCAAGATTGGGGTCTAGAAGCCACAAAAGCATATACGACAACATCTCGAGCTGAAAGAAGCCCCAGGCCACCTAGGAGCATCGGTAGTGACGCCATCCCCATTGGAAGTCGCCAAAAAAAGGCCCTCCACACACAACAATATCTTCAGTAGCTTCCCGGAGCCCATTATCAAACCGAGATATCGCTTCCTCCATCATGGAAGGTTGGCACGGTCCGCAAACCAAACAACAACTTAGCCACCCCCATGCAAGACCGAAGCAAGAGGAGCTCGCTTTGGGGATCCCTTAGGCAAGGAAGGCGTCCCGTAAGGTCAACGGCACCCAAAGCTCTCCTCACGGCCAACTCCCTAATGGAAATTGTATTCAATCATATGTGATCAAATTATCATGGACTAAAAAATTCGAGACAATGACAGTCGACGGGCATCTTGAATCAGGTATTAACTCCTTACTGTATCAGGATCCCATATGTGATTATGGCAAAAGGTCAATATTGCAGCCACGTTAGCCATTAACTAGCCGCTTGGCCTGACCGTCTATATAGAAAAATTGCAGCATAGGTACATATCACCATTGCAATCACCAAACCTGTAAAATAATAATGTGTTACTTTGATTTTTTGCTCTCCAATGAAATTCCTAACATGCACAATGGTAAACTTCTACAAGAAATACTTGTAACTAGCAAAAAAATAACAAAAATGTACTAAGATCCGTGAAATTACCCCACTAAATCAAGAAATTAAGAGACTTTCACTACCATAAAGAATGATTTAATTCAAAGTTTCTTTCTATTAGTTAAATTTTCTAGATAAAATAGCAAAAGAATATAAATGTAAAGTGGTATAAAAGGATGTCCAGATTACTTACAAATATTATTCCTACACATATATATATATATATATATATAGGCTAAGTATCCTGTGAAAACCCCTTTGAGTTGTGAAAACCCGTGAAAACCATATGTAACAACATTGTCTTTTTCTAATTTATTTTAGAATAGTTTGTATACTTAATTTTATGAGTTTTGGCCCAAAAAATCAACAAAACTCCTAATAGATTTTTTTTAAAAAATTACGTAACACATATGTTATATATGTAACAATGCTAACGTATGATAAAAACTAAGTTTGTGTAACATATGTGTACCAAAATAATCTACTCGGCGTTTTTTTTTATTTTTTTTGGCCAAAACTAATAAATTGAATATAAAAGCTATTCTGAAATAATCAGAAAAAAAGTTTTTATGTATGGGTTTTTACGGGTTTTCACAACTCAAGAGGGTTTTATTTTAACCCGACCCTATATATATATATATATATATATATATAATATATATATATATATATATATATATATATATATATATATATATATATATATATATAGGGGATGGATAATATGGAAACCCTTTATAATGAAAAAAACCTTGCAAACCCTATAGTGACCATTGATCAAGTTTGATCAATGGTCCATAATTAATTTCCATATAATATTCAAAAGTAAGTGGGGCCACTTGCTTAAAAAGGTAGAATAAGGGCAATATGGTAATCTTGAATTAATTTTTTTAATTTAATTTTCTGAATCGTAGGTTTAAAAAGGTTGATTTGACACTTGTCAGTCACATCTCTCCTACTTTATGACACGTTTTCCAGCATGAATATTAACGTAAGTTAGTGTTGTGATAAAAAATTCTGACCTCGTGTGAGACATCGCTAACATGTGTTACCTTTGTAGTCAAATTGAACATATAATTGTTTTATTGACAAGTTTGTGGTATGTGGTACTAAAAGAACATAATAAAAGAACACATAAAATGTATATTTAATTAAGAAATGATAAAAACGATCATTACAATCAATACTAAAAATGTATCAAAAAACTTTTTATACAAACATAATTATTTGCGAATGATAACAAACTATCATAACATAAAAATGATCTAGCTATGCTTCGTTCTTGATACCCATCTTCATCTTTAACACAAAAAACATCTCTTCACCTACAAAAAAAGATAACACATGTTAGGTGGGCTCTCCAAAACACATAATGAGACATCACTGACATGTGTAGTGTATTCTAAAACATATGTTTTTTACTGAAATAACGTACGCCGTATGAACCCTAACACATGTTAGTTGGGCATATACAACGTATGTCATATGAACCCTAACACCTGTTAGTTAGGCATATACTAGCATGTGTTAGCATCACTAACATGTGTATAAACAACACTAAATCTATAGTGCCAAGTGTATCATAGTCAATTTTACAACTATGTTAATACAACTACTCAAATACGATTAATAGGGTTTGAAATCCAAACAATAATAAATTTAAAAAATCAAATCAGAACCAATCCAAATCCATATACCAAAATATTATCCTCATATTCATGAAATATATAATATAATAAAAGACATCAGCAGCATGTTTAGTTGGGACTCTTAACACCTGTTAGTTTGGAATATACTAGCATGTGTTAGCATCACTAACGTGTGTGAGCATATATGTATGACAGGTCACCAATCTGAAGCTGGATACCTTGAGTTTGAATGATCTTGTTACAGACTATCAAGATCCTCCAGATTTCAGGCATAGCTTGGGCATAAGCCATTCTTGTCGCATCAAAGAACTCTTTGATGAAACCAGGGAATGGGTATTTAAGACCAAGCTGGAATGGTAAAAGGAAAAAGCACACCCAGATAGAAGAAGCAAAGTCAGACTTTGCATTTAGATCGAATAATGGCAGAATCAGGAAAAGCCACTAATTTCTTAAGGGCTTGAATATCTTATCATTAAAAGTACAGATTTCTTAATCAGGATATTTGATCAAGTTTTGGGGTGTGAAATCCTTAGGGATTCCAACACTACCGAGAGCCCTTGTTAATTTTTTTACTCATTTTAAAAAATTGTTTTGAAACTCTTTTTTTGCAGGGATGAAAGGAAAAAGACGAGAAAGAAGCGAATTAGTTACCTTTTTAATAATCTCAGTTGATTATAAAGAAGGAAGAAAAAGCCTAGATATAGGCGGCAGGATACGATATGGCATAACGGTCATTATGAAGAATTAGCCTAAAAAATAGCCGTTAGGGTCTTGGAACTTGGAAAGATTGACACATCAATTGGGAAAATATTTTTACCAATAAAAGAAAACGGTAACATATTTTTGGGGACAATTGTTGTGGGTGAAAATCCTCAAGATGATTCTACCTCATATCCCTGATATTGCATTCTCAGGATGCTAAAGGACTCTGCTGACTTCAGGATGTAACTGTAAATCAACATTTGCACATCCTGAAGATAGACTAACAAAATATCTTTCTTATTCGCAAATACAGGTACAACTAAGCTTTAATATGGATTAATGCCTGGTAACGTCTATATTATAACCCTGAAGAGAAGAAGTCAAAGTGTAACTCATACGAAGCCATAGTTCAAAGACGAAGATGAGGTCAAAGTTGTAACCGATGCTCATTAAATACAGGCGAAAAGATATGGAAACAGCTGGAACTACATCAAGCAGAGTTGAAACTGCCACAATGGTCATCTAAAGACTTCAAAGACTTTAACTACTTAGCGGATCTCACGGGATTCATTAGTTACTCTCATGTATTATATAAAGGGGAGTATTGGACGAGTATAGGACACTTACATGCACCTGGCTTACACTATAGCTGCACACTTACACTTAGAAAACACTCACACAATCATTGTAATCTTAGTACACTCACCCACATACTCATCCAAAGTTGTACTTTTTTACCAAATTAATATTAACAAACAAGGCAGGGGCCTAGTCTCCTCCTGAGGTTTTATCCGGCAATCTACTATTGATCAAGGGCTTTCCTCGTATATCAAGTGTTTTCTTTGTGTTTTTACTCATTTATTCGTTCATTACAAACAGTTCCATCCTGAGGATATAACTGTCCATCCCGAAGCAAATCTAAGCCATCCCGAGCATGGTTGTCACTAATTTACTCTTTTTTTGCATCCTGATCAAACATTTTCAGATATAACTAATTTTAATAATAAATTTACATCCTTGGCACTCTACCTCACAATTTCTAATTTGGAATGCAAAATTATTTCTACTAGATAATTTTTTACCAAAACAGCTGCTGGTTCAAAGAAAAGGAAGGGGAGTGCTGCTACTGCCATTGCTCAGAAGATCACCCCTTTTGAGGGTTTAAGCTATGACGATGTTTTGAACAAGATCTCCCAGTTCACACTCGAGGTATGGTCCTATCCTGAGGATAAAACTGACATGTTTAGTGATAAAAAGTCAGGAATACTTACCTTTCTTTCTTGTTAGGGTCATGAATATATGTCAAAGTCCTTGGATGCTGTTTCCCAAGAGCTTCATGAGCCCAGAGTAAGCTTGAGGATGTACAGAAGATTTCTCATGCTAAGGGAAAATATCTGAAAGCAAGTTGGCAGAGACTGAAGCTGAGTTGAAGCTAGTGAAGGCGGAGCATGCTAAGGCCATGTTGGACCAGAGAAGGAGGCTCAGGATCATAGGAATGGGCTCATCAAGTCTGCCACTATTTCTGTCTTTCAGGCCAGGGTGAAGATGGCTGTTCAGGGCAAGGATCCAGGGTTCGATCAGAATACCTGGGATGTTTGAAGCCTGGAAGGAGAAAATCAAAAGCCTGGGCGAAAAGAAGTGGTTTATGAGCCTGCTCATGTTGCCCATCCTGAGGATCTGGCCAAAGATCCTGAGGATGTAGAGGTGAAGGCAGCAAAGGCCAAGATTGCTGAGTGGTGAAGGACCTCTCTGTGGGCGATGAAGGATGTGTTGACTAGGCTGGAGCCCACTTTTTATTTGATCTTTTGTGGTTGTGATGGTAGTCTTAAGGTTGAACAATTTCAGACAATTAATATGTAATAACTTAGGATATTGTAAGGTTTGGGGTGGAGGGATCTTGGTTTCAAGATGAAGCTCCAAATATTTTATTGACCCAGACCGTAGACGTTGACCCCTGGTGGATGGGTCCTAGTTTTGGATGAAGCCAGGGGTTGACATCAAATTTTGACTATGACGCATTAATAATATATGGTAACAATCTTTTGACGCTATCATCCTTGTCTTCATTTTCTCTTTTGATATTCTGCAAACATTAGCTAACACTTAGGATGCAAAGAAATGATCAAAAACAATACCTTTTGTATTCTCTTTGTTGAGTAGTTCTTCTGATCTCGTCATATTCTTCACAAATCTTTGTCATCTTTAGGATGGCCTTTATTATCTTGAGGATGTCCCAGTTTCTTCTTCATCCTTGGGATGGTCTTGTTTCCTGAGTATGTTCCCAGTATAATATCTTGAGATAGACTTTAAGTCCACAATCCTTTCTGAGAAAGAATTAAATATTGATAACATCCTGTAAAGGAAAACTTTGTTATTAGACTGGTGACTTAGGCCTTTGGTTATACTGGCGATAAGGCCCTTAGGGATAACTGGCGACAAGGCCCTGGTGACTAGACCAAATACGTAAGAGACATTGGAAAATGCCTAAACCTTAAGACCTCAATGTATATCTCAAAGACAATGAAATTGTCAGCCACTTTTACATGGACTGGTCCCACCATCCTGAAAATATACATGAGCAACGTGCGCACCAGGCGAGGGTTGCTAACCCAATGAGAAAGGTGAAAACCTTTAAACCTTGAGAAGGTGTCAGACATCTTAACGGAGGAGAGGGTGGCCAACCCTCTAGTCTTCTAGGCATTCCATCTTCAGGATGGTACTGCAAAATTCTCAAGATGGACTACTTCTAGACCATGTTTAGTGAAAATATAATCGACCGAAATAGATTAAGGATAAACACTTACATATGGAGATGATTCATCTCTATCAGCTTTCACCTTCATCCCACCTATGATTCGGACCATGGTTTCTCTTCCAAGAGATCAGTCACATGCATCCCTAGGCATGTAGTATTTTAGGTGAATAGCATTCCAAGCTCTTGTAGAATTTCTCCTTCCATCGTCGATAACCAATATGCTCCTTTGCCAGCTTCGGAATCGATCAAGTATGGACCTTCCCACTTGGGAGCTCGCTTACCATCGCTTGATTTCGTTGTGTTTTGGAAGGATTTTCTTAGTACCAAGTCTCCTTCTTGAAATCTTCTTATCCTAATATTCTTCTTGTAGGCTTTAGCAATCCTTTGCTGATATGCTGCAATCCTTAACTTAGCAGCATCCCTGAGTTCATCCACAGTTTCCAAGTCCTGCAATAGTGCTTCAGAATTGGTAGTTGCATCTTGAAGATGTTTCCTTGCTGTAGGCATGACCATCTCTGTTGGCAGCATTGCCTCTGTTCCAAAGACCAAGGAGAAAGGTGTCTGACCAGTAGCATTATTGGAAGTAGTCCTATCAGCCCAAAGTACGAATGGAAGCTCTTCTGCTGATTTCCCTTTCTTTTCCCCAAGCTTCTTCTTTAAGTTGTTGATAATGATTTTGTTTGAAGATTCTGCTTGTCCATTAGCTTGAGGATGGACTGGTGTTGAAGTTACCATCTTGATCCCTCAACTCTCACAAAAGTCAGTTGTTCTTTTGCTAATGAATTGGGAGCCATTGTCACAAATAATTTCAGATGACACTCCAATTCTTGTTAGGATATTCCTTTTGATGAATGACACCACCTCTTTATCTCTAACTTCCACAAATTCTTCAACTTCAATCCATTTTGAGAAGTAGTCTGTCATCACTAGCATAAATACCTTTCCTCCAGGAGCTTTGGGTAGCTTTCCTACTATATCCATTCCCCATTTCATGAAGGGCCATGGTGAAATAATAGGATGTAGTGGTTCAGTAGGCTGGTGAAGGATGCTATGTCTCTGGCATGGATCACACTTTTGGGAATATAGCATGGCATCCTTCTTCATAGTTGGCCAATAGTATCCTGACCTTAAGGTCTTCGAGTAGAGAGATCTTCCTCCTGTATGATTTCATATCCTTGAGTACTTCGTTTGCTTCATCTTTGTTAAGACACCTCAAATAAGGACTCGCAAGAGATTTTCTATACAAGATATTGTCTATAATTGTAAATTTTGATACATTCATCCTGAAAGCCTTTGCGTTTTCTCTATCACGGATGACATCTTCTTGTAGATATTTCATTATGGGAGTCATCCATGGTGAATCGTCTTGAGCCTGAGTGGTTAAAACAGTGATACTCTCGGGATGGACCGTTTTATCCTCAGGATGTGCCTGGTTATTCTCAGGATGCCATTCTTCAATTGCTGGTTTCAGGATGTGGATGATGGGAATCTTGGATCTTTCTGTAAATTTAAAGAGGATCCCAGATTTGCTAAGGCATCAGCTTCAGCATTTTTCTTCCCTAGGTACATGTGTTAGTGAAAATTCTACAAAAGAAATAGCTAAATTTTTTACAATTTCAAGATAAACAACTATTTTTGTCCCTTTACTGCATATGATCCATTGAAATGGTTAGTAATCAACAAAGAATCAACAAAGACTTCAATATTCTGCCTCATTATTGGTTGTTTGAAATGCACATCTAATAGCATGGGGTATCTTGTCCCCTTGTGGCGATTTTAGTAGTATTCCTAGACTTGTGCCTCTTGCATTCGAAGCACCATCAGTGTATAGAGTCCATTTTTCTAAATTTTCATTTGATTGTTGAACTTCAGACTCTACTTCACTCAAGATGTCACTACTGAAATCAGCCACAAAGTCTGTTAGAGCTTGTGATTTGATTGCATTTCTAGGCTCATACTCCAAGTCAAAAGCACTTAATTTAACTGACAATTTTGCCATTCTTCCAGACATTTCAGGTTTTCTAAGTACAATAATGGGATAATTAGTTTGAATATATATTTTATGTGTTTCAAAATAGTGCTTTAACTTGGTAGAAGCCATTATTAAAGCTATGATAAGTTTTTCAAGATGTAAATACCTGGTTTCAGCATCTAGTAGAGTTTTACTTACATAATAGACAGGATGTTGTTGCCCTTCGAAGTCCTTTACCAAGAAAGCACTTATTGCATTCCCAGAAACTGCAAGATATAGCTTGAGAGGTTCTCCATCCTCAGGTTTCATCAATAATGGAGCTGCACCAAGATAATCTTTTAGCTTCTTCAATGCTTATTCATGTCTCTGTCCCTAGTCGAATTTTTTATTCTTCTTCAGGATCTCGTAGAACTCCTTGCACTTCTCTAAGGATTTTGAGATGAATCTATTCAGGGCTGCTATCCTGCCAGTTAGCCTTTGCAGATCCTTGATATTTCTTGGGGATTTGAGATCAAGGATGGCCTTTATTTGTTCAGGGCTAGCTTCTATCCCTCTTTTGAGATCAGGATGTCAAATGCTTCTTTAAGATCCTGAAGATGATTCTCTGCTTTCTTGGATTTCACTACCATGTCGTCAATATAGACCTCCATCGTGTCTCCAATCGTTTCCTTGAACATCATGTTCACTAGCCTTTGATAGGTGGCACCTGTATTTTTTTAGTCCGAATGGCATGGCTATATAACAATATATACCTGATGGTGTCATGAATGTCAGCATCTCGTGTCCTGCCGTAGCATCCACCATCGAATCTATGTGTGGTAATGGGAATGGATAGTCAACACACACTCTCCATTTCCCATTTTTCTTTTGAACCACCACTACATTCGCCAGCCATATTGGGAATTTTACTTCCCTTATCATCTTGGATTTTAGCAGCATGTCTACTTCTTCCGGTATGATGATATTTCTTTCTGGAGCAAACTTCCTTCTTTTCTGTTGAATGAGTTTGAAACTTTTATCAATCCCCAGTTTGTGGGTAATGACATCCTTAGAGATGCCAGTCATATCTTCATGCTTCCACGCAAAAGTAGACATCCTGCATTTAAGAAACAAGATTAGTGTTCCAAACACATTTTCAGACATACGTGGTCATGATCTGGACAATCGGGGACTAGTTAACCCACGAGATATTAGTAAAAACACTTATACAAACTTTATGATAGGTGGCCGGTATTAGGGTCCTAGTATGTCACGCACCTCGCGGTAAAACCTCGCAAGTGGAATTTGAGGGTGTGACAGATTGGTATTAGAGCCAATGGTTATGGTGATCTAGGACTTCATGTATAGTCGGGTCTATAGCCGAGTCTCACACACTAGACGGTCACACACTTATGAGTCTTTGAAAGTGGGAAACATACTAACCTTGTCGGGGTGTGGTATCATCATTATTGTGTGTTGCATCATCTGTTCTATCTTTTATTTGTTTCTATCTCCTATCTTATCTTCTTCTTCGAGATTTGAAGACGAAGAGGCAAGGTTGTAGATCTTTGCATGACGGTGATGTACATTGGAGTGGCTTCGGCGTATTCTTGAGATTTGTGCAGGATTCGGACATCTTCCTTTTATGCTCCAATGGACACACTTCCTTACACACACTACTTGCACTTTTACTGGGTTTAGTACACCTCTGAGTGATTATTCATTCGGGGATTCTTTTAAGCTTTGATATCTTAATCGATTGGTTTGTGGTTAATACAGATCGGTTGGATCGGGATGATTCTATATCATAATTACTAGTTTTTATTACTAGCGATGAACCTGAATGTTTTATTCTTAGTGAATTCCAGAATATATCAGTAGTTCATGGAGGTCGTCGTAATATCAACATGACCCAGGAGGAGTTGAATAATTTGATCCAGCAACAAGTGTCTGTTGCTCTTGCTGCTTTCCAAGCCACTCAGCAAGGCCTTGGTGCTAATTTGATTACCTCTATTCTTATTTATATCTTGGGTGATTTAATCGCTTTGTTTAATTGGGTATTGTTGGTTCAGGTAATGTTGTCAACCCACCTCATCCTGTGCAGCCTGTTTGCACGTTTAAGATGTTTATGGATTGCAAGCCGCCCAGTTTCAGTGGGGCTAAAGGAGCAGGGGGAATACTTAGATGGTTGGAGAAGATTGAGTCTGTGTTTGCTATGTGTAACTGCCCAGTAGAGAATCATGTGAAGTATGCTTCAGGTACCTTGGAATGTCCTTCTCTGACTTGGTAGAATTCGACCACCCAGACTCTTGGCTTGGGTGAAGCCAATGTTATGCCTTGGGCAGAGTTTGTTCATCGTTTGAGATCTGAGTACTGCCCCCAGGAAGAAGTGCAGAAGTTAGAGCATGAGTTGTGGAATCATCAAATGGTTAAATCGGAAATTGAAGCGTATACTACCAGGCATCATGAGTTGGCTGTTATGTGTCCAAATTCGGCTACACCAGAGTATCGGAGGATTGAGCACAGTATTTCTGGGTTAGTGCTAGAGGTTCGCGGGTTGGTGACCGCAAATGATTCGACTACTCTACAGGGACTATCAGGTTGGCTCATAAGCCAACCAATGAGAAGGTTCAAGAGGGTGTTTTGCTCCTACGGGTGTAGCTCAGAAGGCCCCTAATAGAAATAAAAGGAAATGGGACAGTGTTGAGAAGAATCTGGTTCCAGCTCAGCTGCAGCAGAGTCAAGAAAGTTTGAAGCTTCAGGGTCGTCATCAGGTTAGAAGCAGGGTGGGTTTTCTGGGAAGAATCCGAAATGTAATCAGTGTGGTTTTCATCATGTTGGAGCTTGTGATAAGTTCCGTTGCAAGCGTTGTCAGCGAACCAATTATCTTGCTAAGGATTGTAGGGTCAATCTGCAGCCAAAGCTTGCTTAGGCTATTTTTCATGCCCCTGCTCCTCAAGGTAATCAAGGGTGTTTTCATTGTGGTTAGTCGGGCGTTTTAAGAGGGTTGCCCGAAGTTGAAGCATGGCGATAATGGGGGATAATGGTGTTGGTAACGGGAACAGCGGGGTTGGCGACATGAATGCACGTGCCTTCGTCATTGGTTCGGGGGAAGCCCGACAAGATCTAGACACAGTTACGGTAAGTTTGTTCTTAATGGTCGATTGGTCGCTATGCTTATTTTTTTGGTGGTGCCGATAAAGTTTCATATCTGTTGAATTTAGTCAATTCCTAAACATAGTACCTACACCTTTAGAGGCTAAGTATTTGATAGAATTGGCCAATAGTAAGGAAATTGAGGCGACACATATTCTTAGAGAGTGTCGCTTAGAGCTTTCGACTTTGTCTTTCTCTATTGATCTTATGTTGGTGCCTTTGGGTAGTTTTGATGTGGTAGTGGGTATGGATTGGTTATCCTTGTATCATGCGGAGATCATGTGTTTTGATATAGTCATTCGACTTCCTTTCCCCGATGGAGAAATTCTTTTGGTGCATGGTGAGAAAAGTGGTGTTCGTTTGAGTATTATTTCATGTATAAAAGCCCATAAGTATCTTCGAAAGGGTTATTATGCTATTTTGGCTCTTGAATCTATGTCATATGAGGAAGAGAAGAAGATTGAAGATATTCCAGTTGTTCATGATTTTCCTGATGACTTTCCTGAAGGTCTTCCTCCTCTTCGTCAGGTTGAGTTGGTATTGATATTCCACTTGGTGGTAAACCCCTATTGCTCGAGCCCCTTATCGTCTTGCAGCTCCCGAGATGCAGGAATTATCTAACCAGTTGCAGGAGTTATTGGAAAAGGGTTTTATTACACCTAGTTCTTCCCCGTAGGGAGCCCATATTCTATTTGTTAAGAAGAAAGATGGAAGCCTTCGCATGTTTATTGATTATCGTGAGCTGAACAAGGTGACCATCAAGAATTGGTATCCTCTTTCCTGTATTGATAACTTGTTTGACCAACTTCAAGTTACTAGTTTCTATTCGAAGATTGATTTGAGGTTCAGGTACCATCAGTTGAGAGTGCAGGAAGCTGATATTCCGAAGACTTGCTTTTCGAAGTTGATTCTTGGTACCTCTGAGTGATTATTCATTCGGGGATTCTTATAAGCTTTGACATTTTGATCGGATAGTTCGTGGATGATATAGAATCGGTCGATCAGGATGATTCTATATCATAGTTACTAGTGGTTTAATACTAGTGATTTGGTGAATTCCAGAAGATGTCAAGAGTTCGCGGAGGTCGTCATGGTGGATGCAATGGTGGTCGTGGCGGTGGTGGTAGTCGCGGTAGGAGTTGTGGTAATATAAACATGACCCATGAGGACTTGAATAATTTGATCCAGCAATAAGCGTATGTTGCTCTTGCTGCTTTCCAAGCCGCTCATCAAGGCCTTGTTGGTAATTTGATTACTACTATTCTTATATATATCTTTGATGATATATTCGTTTTGTTTAATCGGGTGTTGTTGGTTTAGGTAATGTTGTTAACCCACCACCACCTCATCCTGTGTAGCCTGTGTGCACGTTTAAGACGTTTATGGATTGCAAGTCACACAGTTTCAATGGGGCTGAAGGAGCAGTGGGACTGCTTAGATGGTTGGAGAAAACCGAGTCTGTGTTTGCCATGTGTAACTGCCAAGTGGAGAATCATGTGAAGTATGCTTCAGGTACCTTGGAAGGTCCTGCTCTAACCTGGTAGAATTCGACTACCCAGACTCTTGGCTTGGGCAAAGCCAATTCTATGCCATGGGTAGAGTTTGTTCATCGTCTGAAATCTGAGTACTGCCCTCGGGATGAGATGCAGAAGCTAGAGCATGAATTGTGGAATCATCAAATGGTGGGGTCGGAGATTGAAGAGTATACTACACGGCATCATGAGTTGGCTGTCATGTGTCCAAATTTGGCTACACCGGAGTATCGGAGGATTGAGCACTATATTGCTGGGTTAGTGCTAAAGGTTCGCGGGTTAATGACCGCAAATGATTTGACTACTCTGCAGGGGACTATCAGGTTGGTTCATAAGCTAACTAATCAGAAGGTTCAAGAGGGTGTTTTGCCTCCTAGGGGTGCAGCTCAGAAAGCCTGGGATAGCTCTGTCAAAAACAACGCTCCATCTCAGCCACAACATCAGCAGAAAAAGTTTGAGTCTTCTAATCCTTCATCTGGAACCTAGTCAGGGCGAAAGTCTGGTTCTTATGCTGGTAGCTACCCGAAGTGTAACAAGTGTAACTTCCATCATAATAGTCGGTGCCGCAAGTTCCAGTTTTAGCGGTGTGCGAAACACAGTCATGAGGTGCAGAATTGCCGGGTTAAGTTGAATGATAAATTTGTTCCTCCAGCAGCTCTTCAGCCTAACAAGGGATGCTATTGTGGTCAGGCTGGGCATTTCAAGCATGATTGTCCTAAGCTAAAGTAGGGTGATATTGGGAAGAACAGTGGTGGTAACGGGAACAACGGAGGCGGCGGCAGGAATGCACGCGCTTTCATCATTGGTTCGGGGGAAGCCTGACAAGATCCAAACATAGTTACCGGTACGTTCCTTGTTAATGATCGTTGTGCTTTAGTCTTATTTTATTCCGATAAGAGTTTCATATTTGTTGAGTTTAGTCAGTTGCTTGATATAGTACCTACACCTTTCTAGGCTTAGTACTTGATAGAATAGGCTCACGGTAAGAAAATTGAGGTGACATATATTCTTAAGGAGTGTCGCTTAGAGCTTTCGGATTTGTCCTTCCTTATTGATCTTATGTCGGTGCCTTTGGGTAGTTTTGATGTTGTAGTGGGTATGGATTGGTTATCGTTGTATCGTGCGAAGATTGTTTGCTTTGGTAAAGTCATTCGACTTCCTCTCCTTGATGGAGAAATCCTTTTGGTGCATGTTGAGAAAAGTGGCGTTCCTTTGAGTATTATTTCTTATATAAAAGCCCATAAGTATCTTCGAAAGGGTTATTCTACCATTCTTGCTCTTGTTTCTGTATCATCTGAGGAAGAGAAGAGGATTGAAGATATTCTTGTCGTTCGTGATTTTCCCGATGTTTTTTTCTGAAGACTTTCCTGGCCTTCTTCCTTAGCGTCATGTTCAGTTTGGAATTGAACTTGCACCCGGTGCAGCCCCTATTGCTCGAGCTCCTTATCGTCTTGCACCTCCCGAGATGCAAGAATTATCTAACCAGTTGAAGGAGTTATTGAAAAAGGGTTTTATTCGACCTAGTTTTTTTCCCGTGAGGAGCCCCTATTCTATTTGTTAAGAAGAAAGACGGAATCCTTCGCATGTGAATTGATTACCGTTAGCTGAACAAGGTGACAATCAAGAATCGTTATTCTCTTCCCCGTATTGATGATTTGTTCGATCAGCTCCAGGGTTCTAGCTTTTATTCGAAGATTGATTTGTGGTCCGGGTACCATCAGTTGAGAGTGCAGGAAGCCGTATTACGAAGACTGCTTTTTGAACTTGCTATGGCCATTTTGAATTCTTGGTCATGCCTTTTTGTTGGGTCAAAGAGGATTGATAAGCATTTCAACCTTAGTCTAATATTCTCTCTGCAACTTTTGTTTGAAGTATTACAAGTGTTGAAGAAGAAAATGCAAAGTACTGAAGAAGAAGCTGATACAGGACAAGGTATTGAAGAGTAAGTTCTGAAGACGAACCAGACAGAACATTTGAAGAACAACCTCTGAAGGTTTACTCATCAGTAGTTTTGTAATCAACAGTTCTGATAGAAGCTTCCCACCGCCCTAAAATTCAGCAGTTTGTAGTTTAATTGTATTTTACTAGATATTTTGTACAAGTACCAATGCTACATCATGTTGTAGTATTATACTATTATCTGATACTTCATATGTACATTTTTGTATGTCTATAAATAGAAGGGTTCATACCTTCTATTTATTAACTTGGTAAATATACAAACTTTGTTATCAGAATTCCATTGTCCATTATATGAGAATTATAACTTGAATATATTTCAACTATTTCGATCATTAACTGCTTAGATTCTCATATGTATTACACTTTGATTAATCATTTGAGGGGGAGCATTTACTAATACTAAAAGTGAACTGTCAACTTAGAACATTTAGTATTTCCGCTGCACATTAAACTTTGATTAATATTTGTTCTAAGAGTGTGTTTAACACAAAAGAACCTTTATGATCCGACAATTGGTATCAGAGCACTAGTTTATCTGATCAAATATCAATCTAACAAATTGAGAATCAGACACAGGCTCTTATTGATATTCAATAAAAGGATAAAAGTCCACTTTATCAAATCCATTATTTTAAGAAATTGTTAATTTATCAATCCTCTTAAAAAATGGATCCTCATAATACTGGATCTTCTAATAAGCGTCCCATGCTAGTGAGAAATGAATTCAATATCTAGAAAAGAAGGATAACACATACTTCATCTCAACAAAACACTGGCTGTTAGAAATCTGTCATGTAAGGACCCCATAAACCAGTAACAACTGATCCAGAATCAAAAGTGTCAAAAGAAAAATAACCAAAACACTACACAGATGAAGATTTCCTAAAACTTGAGCTAGATGCCAAGGCTTTTTCAATGTTGGCAATGGCACTCCCAAATGAAATCTATGATGGACTCTTACATTGTGAGAATGCAAAAGAACTTTGGGACTGCCTAAAAGAACAGTTTGGAGGAACTAATGAGGTGATTGCCAACACCAGAGAGATCTTAGCTCAACAATATGAGGCTTTTACTCATGTTAATGGAGAAACTTTAACACAACAATTTGAAAGATTTTCTTCATTAATATATGAGTTTAAATTATATGGTCAGACCTACACAAATCCATCTATGTTACATAGATTTTTAAGGTCTTTACCAGAAAAATGGGAAACTTATTCCATAGTCCTCAGATCAAATGCAGATTTTGATTTCCTTATCACTCACTAAATTACATGGGAAATTGCTAACTTTTGAAAGAGAGATAAATCAAAAGAAAAAGTTGCAAAATTCCGGCAAAACTGCTGATGACTATGTTCCTGGTAGCACAGATCTTTTAGCACAATACTCATCATCTTGTTCAAATGACTTTGGTTCTTATGATCAAATTGACATCACAGTTGGGATCTTATCGGAAAGATCATATCCAGCCTTTGAAAATGTTGATAGTAAAACTACTGATAGTATGTGTTTTATTCTTGATAATTTAAAAAATTTCAGTAGTGATGATCTAGAAGAAATGGATATTCTACACCAACTGGCCATGCTAAGTATAAAAACAAACAAATTCTATAAAAGGTCTGGTAGAAAATTTCCAGGATTAAACAATCTAACAAAAGTTGGTTTTGACAAATCTAAACTTAGATGTCACAATGTCAGAAGTTGGGACACTTTGCTAAAGAGTGTAGAAGCTCTAGCTTTAACCAACAACACTAATATGGAAATCAACCAAGTCCCAGTTACAATAGAAATACAGAATCACAGGGAAGTGCACACTTTGTACAGGCACAAGCTCCACAAATTCAATATGTGCCACAAGTACAATATGTGCACAAGTACAATATGTCCAGATACCTGTTCAACAACAACAGGTTCAATAATAGAGGCCTTCCATGGATGCTCAACTTCCACAGCCTCAACAACCCAACCAACAAAGTTTGTTCACATCAGGGTATGTTGACTGGAGCAGTCTTCCATATGACACATCTGAATGCAGTCCAGATGCTGATAGCAAGATCTTTGACATCAATTAGGGAGAACATGATAATGGCAGAAAGAATATTGCCTTAATGGCTTTTGGGGGATCTTCCTCCAACTCTGCATTATCTCAGGTATCAAAAGAATATCTTTTAAAGCTTTGTTCACATTCATGTAAAGAAGCTTTTGCTTTAATCAGAGAAACAAATGTGCATCTACAAGGCAAGGCTAATGATTCAGAAAGAAAATTTAGCCAAATGAAATGTGATTTCGAAAGAAAACTTGTTGCAAAATCAAAAGAAATTTCTAAATTAACTAATAATGCTATTGAAACCTAAGCACAAATAAAAAAGCATGATAGAAAACTAGGAAATGTCATAAAAGAGCTTGCTGACACCAAGGTTGATTGTGAAAATTGGGTTGAGTCTTGTAGAGGTTATCAGATGCTTCTTAACAAACAAACTGCATCAAATGTTAAGTTTCGCATTAGCTATAACCATACTGAATCACCAACTGATTTTTCTCCCTAAACTACTAATGATGGGTGTAAAATGATTCAATCTGAAACTTCTGAGTTTAAGGAAAGCACATCATTTTATCAGAGCTTTCTCACAATTTCAAATGAGAGCTCTTCAGAAGTTCAAACCTCTGCTATTCAGCCTTCAGTAGTTCCATCTACATTAGGAGTTGAGTCCTTGAAAACTACTGAATACACCATTCAAAATACTGAAAATATCAGAGAAATGTCTTCCAAAACTCCTAAAAAATTTAAAAAGAAAGGAAAGGCAAAAGAATGTGAAATTTGTGGTCTGTTTAACCACATAACAGAATTTTGTAGATACAGAAGAGGTCAAACATACAACAAGAAAATTTTACAAATAGTTGTGCAAAACCGATAAAACGTGATTATAAAAATACCTTTGTTCCCAGCAAACAACAACCAAACAAAACCTTTTGTCAGAAAAAGACTAAAACTCAACATCAGTCTTTTTATCAAAATTCTTCAGAAGTTGGACCTAGTACTTCAGCAGTTTCACAAACTGCTGAGGTTAAAAATTTGATAAAAATGGTCAAACTTCTGATGACCAAAGTTGATGGTGCACCTCAAAAGGTTACCACCATTGCTTCTAAAAGCAAATCCATGCCAAAAATGACATGGACTCCTAAAAATGGTCCTAATCAAATTGTTACTGTTACTCTTCCTATTCTCAAGAGTAAACCCAAAGCCAAAGTGGCTTGGGTTCCTAAACTAACTAATTTACTCTTTGGTATTGTTGATAGTGGAGGCTCAATGCACATGACAGGATGCAAATACCTGATCAACAATTTTATCAGTCAAAGAAAAGGATTTGTGTCCTTCGAGAACAATGCCAAGGGATATGTGCTTGGTTATGGTGATGTATCATCAGGGAAAGTACAGTTTGACAAGGCAATCTGGTTTAAAATCTGGAAAACAACTTCCTGAGTGTACTCATATGTGTTATAAAGGATATTCCTTTTTCACCAAACTGCATTCAAGATTATTTCACCAATGGCCAAAAATTGATAGAGAAGATCATTGATGATCATACTTTGCGAGAAGCCAAAAGATGTGATAATGTCTATGTTGTAGACATTGAAAAAGACAAAGTATTGAACAACACTGCATGTTTCTTCTCAAAGGCATCAATTTCTGAAACAGACCTTTGGCATAGGAGACTTGGCCATGTGAACTTTAAAACAATAAACAAAGTCACAAGAATGGTCCTTGGTCAGAGGTCTACCCTTGAAGGAATATCAGTGCAAAGAACACTGTGTTTCCTGTCTTAAGGGAAAACAATTTAAGACTTCCTATAAGTCTCTTGAAGAATCCAAAACCTCTGTATGTCTTCAACTACTCCATGTGGACTTATTTGGACTAGTCAAGATAATTAGCCTTGGTAAGAAGTACTGCTTGGTCATCATTGATAACTACTCAACATTCACATGGGTCTTCTTCTTATTTTCCAAGGATGAGACAACTGAAATTATTAAATTCATCATTCTACAACTTAAAAAGCAATATTCTCCATCTGTCAAAGTCATCAGAAGTGACAATGGGACAGATTTCAGGAACAAAACTCTGGATGAGTTCTGTTTTTCTAAAGGGATTGTTAGACAGTTCAGCATTCTCTGAACTCCTGAACAAAATGGTGTTGTAGAAAGGAAAAATAGGACACTTATTGAAGCAACTAGAACCATGTTGGCTGATTCTGGCCTACCACTGTATTTCTGGGCAGGAGTAGTCAACACAACATGTTATGTTTAGAACAGTGTCCTTATCAACAAAATACATTCCAAGACTGCTTATTAAGTCCTTCATGGCATTAAGACTCTTATCTCTTTTTTCAAGGCTTTTGGATGTCAATGTTTTATTCTAAACATTAAGGATTCTATCTCAAAATTTGCTGCAAAAGTTGATTCAGGTTACTTTCTTGGTTATTCATCAACAAGGAAAGCTTTCAAAGTATTCAATTCCAGAACCAAGATAGTAGAAGAAACACTGAATGTCAAGTTCAATGAGTCATCACATACAATTACTCTAGCATATCCTGCTGAACTCTTTGACCTTGACAGTTTTAACTTTGGACCTGACAAGATTGTCATCACTTCATCCAAACCCTCTTATTATGGTGATCAAGGGTTTGATGATGGTCCACCCTCATGGACACCAAACACAGTCTGCAAATCAACTCCATAAACCACAACTGATGATTTAGTAGTTCAAACTACTGAAGACATTCCTCAAACTTCTGAAGAAACTCCACAAACTCCTGATTCAGAAGTTATTGGCATCAGCAGTTTATTAGAAGTTACACAAGAGCCCATAGTTCAAGAACAACTGATTGAACATAAAGATCACCCTCTAGAACAAATTCTGGGTGATATTGCATCAGGGGTAGTTACAAGAAACCAGCTTTCCAGCTTCTCCTTCTACACTGCATTCATTTCTCAGTTAGAACCAAAGAAGTACCAAGAAGCCCTCAAAGACAACAATTGGGTGGAAGCTATGCAGGATGAGTTGCTACAATTCAAGAACCAATAGGTTTGGGAAATTTTTCCCTTGCCTCCTAACAAGCTACCAATTGGCACAAGATGGGTGTTTCAGGAACAAACAAGATGAAGCTGGTGTGATTATAAACAACAAGGCAAGAATGGTGGTACAAGGTTTCTCTCAAGAAGAAGGCATTAACTATGATGAATCCTTTGCACCAGTAGCAAGGCTTGAAGCCATCAAGTTATTTATGGCTTATGTTATTTCCAACAAAATAAAAGTTTTTCAAATGGATGTTAAAAGTTCATTTATGTATGGAAAAATTAAAGAAGAAGTGTATGTTTGTCAACCACCTAGGTTTGAGGATCCATCTCATCCTGATTTGGGTGTACAAACTGGACAAGGCTCTTTATGGGCTAAAACAAGCTCCAAGAGCTTGGTATGAAACACTTTCCAACTTTTTGCTGAAAAATTACTTCACAAGAGGTTCCATTGATAAAACTCTTTATATAAAGCATGTTGTAAAATCACATCCTACTTGTTCAAATTTATGTTGATGATATCATTTTTGTTTCAACAAACACAAAACCGTGTGATGATTTTAAGAAACTCATGCAATCAAAATTTGAGATGAGTACCATGGGAGAACTGCAATACTTCTTGGGACTGCAGATCAAACAACAAACAAATGGAACTTTTATCATCAATCAAAATATGTTAAAGAATTATTGAACAAATTTTCTTTAAAAGACTATAAATCATGTTCCACTCCCATGAGCCCAACCACGGTTGAAGCTGATGATCAAGGAAAACAGGTTGACCAAACCATGTGTAGATGTATGATTGGTTCCCTACTTTATCTAACTGCTTCTAGACCAGATATTATGTTTTCAACATGTGTTTGTGCTAGATACCAATTAGCTCCAAAGGAATCGCACCTCATTGCAGTCAAAAGAATTTTTAGATATCTGAAAGGAACTCCTACTTTAGGGATCTGGTATCCTGCTTCCAGCAGTACCAGATTAACACCTTTTCAGATAGTGACTACGCAGGGTGTAAAATGCCAAGAAAATCAACATCTGGTGGATGTCATTTATTGGAAACTGTCTGGTGTCCTGGCAATCAAAGTAGCAAACTTTTGTGGCAGCATCAACTGCTGAGGCAGAATACATTGCAGCTGCAAGCTGTACATCACAGATCCAATGGCTTCAAAATCAACTTCTTGATTATGGAATCAAAGAGACCAAGACTCCACTCCTGATAGATAGTACCTCATCCATTAGCATCATTCAAAATCCTGTTCAATTTTCAAAAACTAAACACATTGAAATTAGGTATCACTTCATCAAATATTGCTATGAAAAAGGCAAAATTGAGGTAAAATATGTGTCAACAGCTAATCAAATAGCTGATGTATTCACAAAACCACTTGACTTTTCAACTTTTCAGAGGTTAGTATCCATGCTTGGGACGCTTAATTTTGAGTAAAATATGTAAGTGCTTTCATTTTTCTGTACATATTTTACTTTCACTTACTTATTCTCACCTATCTTAAAACCTCTGATAAACCAAAAGAGAGAAACTACTGATGTACAAAACATCATATTGGGAATATTTTCTGAAAAGATATAACTACTGATAACAAAAATTCATCAGAAGTTACATTAGGTGTTGTAATCTGATTTCTCATCAGTTATGAAAACTACTGAAGAGAAAAGGTGAAACTACTGATGAAGAATTTTATTTCATCGGAAGTTTGGTCAATAAGGGTAAATCAGGCCTTTCCCATCAGAAGTTTGACCTAAGGCGGTTATGAACTTCTGAAAACCCCTATTTTCATACTTATCGTTTCAAAAAACAAACATTCCCTATCTCTGAAACCCTCTCAAACCTAAAAATACTGTTCAATCGAAGTACCATGGCTCTCATACTCAAACAGGGACACAACCAAAGCGGCTACTTCACAAAGGATCCAGCCAGGTCCCAATACGACGAAATCACAGATTTAGTCGTAAAATCCCAATACTACACAGTGTTCACAATAGACCCACCAATCCACGCTGAAACTCTCAATGAGTTCTGGGCAAATGCTGTTGCAGTTATTGATGATGATAAGGTCATATCCCTGAAGACGACGATCAAAGGGAAGACCATGGCAATCACACCTGAAACCCTGGGGGATAAGATTAGTCTTAATGATGCTCAAGCCCCAGAACATATTTCGACAGAACTGTCCAGTTAACCATGATTGAGTGTGGTTACCAAGGTACTCTTTCATATGCTACTATTTATAGAAGACTTTTTGATGTAAAATACAAATTATTGTTTCATTACATTATCATGTGTTTGAGTCCCAAAACTGGTTCTTATGATCAGATGCCCTCTGCTTTACAACAAATTTTCTATTCCAAAGTGAATGAAACCTCTTTCAGGGCATCTTCATACATTTTCAATGAGTTGGTGTTGCATCACCAAAATGATAAAAAGAAATTTTTGCTATACCCAAGGTTCCTAATGAACTATATTATCAAGGAACTTGGTGAAGAGGTACTTGTGGGCAAAGTTTCAAAACTAAACCCTTTAATCTGACAAGTATTCTCAAGGCATAATAAACCGGCTTCAAGGCCAGAAGATGACCAAGGGGAACAATAAATAATCCCCATGGAACCCACATCTTCCAAACCCACTATCCCAAAGACCAAAGAGCCTAAAAAACAAAAATCCAAATCCACCAACCCAAAAAGAAAAGCAACCCAGGAGGTTGAGATGCCTGAGGTTGCTGATGTGCACTTTGCACTTGATAAAGATGTAACTGAAACTTCCTCTCAGTTACATCCATCTCCTTCACCTAAAAGAGCCAAACAGATTTATATCCAGTTTTCGAGGAAGAAGTCTAAAAAGACCAAAACTTTTTGATCCTCTTCCTAAACTACTGAACCAAGTGCAACTACTGATCCCAAAACTACTGAACATGAACTCTCACACTCAACAGTAGAAATAGCACATTTTCTCTCTGTACTTAAAGAAAATATCCCATCAAAAAGTGGCATTCCCAAATCACCACATCAAACTGGGAAAGAAACAACTGAAATGGCCATTGATGAGGATATTATCAGTCCTAACACAAGAGATGAGCAAGGACCAAAGTCTCAAAGCCCAATATTTGGAACTTTAGGTACAAATGAGGATGCTACTATTCTTTTACCATCCCTTGATGGATCAGAGGTTGGTGGTAACATTCCTAAGACCTCATATGTGGCAACTGCTGATGAATGCCTTATGCTTGAGGCAGGAAATCCCTAGAACAAAGAAAAAGGGGTTCATGAGACTACTAGGTTGGGCCCAACTCATGATATAACTGATGACTACATCATTTATGATGTCATTAAGGATTCAGATGATTGCATTGATTTGGATGATGTTTCCAAATTCAAGGTTTTGACGACTGATTATGAAGGTCCTGAATCTGATGTATCCAAACTCAAAGATTTGGTCACAGAAAATCAGGTTAAAGAGCACTTAACCCCTAATTCCCCAAAAGTGGCATTCCCAGTCTATACTGATGATCATCCAAAAACACCCCCTTCTCACTCACAAAAGTCTACCCAAACATCTTCCATTGGTGCTAGCATAGATCTGAACCAGCTATGCAACCCAGAAGGACCTTTATACCAAATGGTACATCAACTTCTTTCTGGTCATCTCCAAACATTCACCACTGCCATGGAACTCAAGAACGGAACCCAAATATAGATGATCAACAATTCCATTAACCATAATCTGGGAGAGTTATCAAGAAAGATTGAAGACAATAGAAGACAACTTGAACATCTTACTGGTGTTTGCTCCTCCTACTCCCTGGTTTCCAGAGATTGATATATCAAAAAGGGGGAGAAAGACAAGGTTCCTCGGATGATTGACCTTGAACAATCAAAGAAAGCTCGTGAAGCTCAAAAACTTAAGGAAGCTAACAAATGATCAAAACAAACTAAACAAGAAGAAGCCTTAAAAGAAAGACATTTGTATCAAGAAAGGCTCCTTGAAGAACAAGCTGAAAAGTCTTTAAAAGCCAAGGAACCAACTGCTGATGAGGTTTTGAAAAATGCTGAAGACAATCCTTCGGTAGTTTCTGCTGAGAAACACCCTTCAGTAGTTGCAACTCAGACAATAAAACAAAAATCTACTTCAACCACAACCCTAATAATTCAAACTCAAACTGCCCCATCTAAACCTTTAGTAGTTTTGAACCCTGAACCAATTGCCTTCAGTTCAGAGGAATTAGAAAAGAACTTGAAGGAAGTAAAGAAAAAGGCAAAAAAAGATGAGATATGGAGAAGATAGATGAAAGGGAAGACATGAGCTATGAAGCAAAGCTGAAAATATGGGAAGAAAAGATAAACGAGCTAGAAAGAGCAAAAGAAGAACAAGTACTGGTTGCTGAGAATGACAAAAGACAACAACTGATGAACTATATTGTAAAGAACAGCAAAGCCAAAAAACACTCTGTCAAAGTCTCTCAACTGCTAAACTGGAACATAGAGCAAGACTCATCTTAGAAATACAAAATGTTGAGAAAGAGAAAAAGTTGAAGATAACCTAGATTATAGAAGAGTTGGCAGCCAATAACTATGGCACAAAGGCTCAACTATCAAAATGGAATGAAGTTGACTTGAATGAAACTTATAAGAGATTCAAAGCATTGCAGAAGTCTAACCCAGATTCTGCAAGAAAGAAGCCTGCTGCCAAAAGACAGAAGACATCAGGGGAACAAGTTAAAACAGACTTCAAGATGGTTTTGATTGAAGGCAACACCATAGTTGAAGATAACTTTATGATTGAAGAAAAGCCTCTGATTACACAAGATAGGGATCCTACAACATTTGCATATCAACACAAGCAGACCATCACTGATCAAAAGCAGACCAAGGTAATCACTAAACACCACATTCCTATTCCTAGTGATATACCTGGTACTGTACAAGTTGAACATAGAAGGAGATCCAACCTGATCATATCTGAAATAGAAGACCAATCAACATCAGGTCTATCTTCAAACCAGCAAATAGTACCTTACAAAAAAGACTTTTACAAATCTAAGTCTCCAATAGCCAAGTGATACTTTACCCACAAGTCCAACTCAATTTTCCTGGAAAGAGAAGACTGCTCCACCAAAGTGCTACATCACAAGACTGAGCTGAACAAACTAACAGATGATGATCTTCTCACTGTTCAGTTCATAGAACCAGAACAAGGACCACTTCTCACAGGCCAACAAGTCAATGAACTCAAGATCTCATTGATAAAAGAAATTTGGAGAATTCTTGACAACAGAAGAAGAGGAAACTATAAATAAATTCGATAAGGTTTTGGCTGCATCAATCCATGGGGAGATTGTTGGGTCAAAGAGGATTAATAAGCGTTTCAACCTTAGTCTAATATCCTCTCTGCAACTTTTTTTTGAAGTTTACAAGTGCTGAAGAAGAAAATGCAAAGTACTAAAGAAGAAGCTGATATAGGACAAAGTATTGAAGAGTAAGTTCTGAAGATGAACCAGACTGAACATCTGAAAAACAACTACTGAAGATCAACCTCTGAATTTTTACTCATCAGTAGTTCTGTACTTAATCAGCAGTTTTGATACAAGCTTCCCCACCGCCCTAAACTTCAGCAGTTTATAGTTTAGTTGTATTTTAATAGACATTTTGTACAAGTACCAATGCTACAGCCTGTTGTAGTATTATACTATTATCTGATACTTCATATGTACGTATATGTATGTCTATAAATAGATGGGTTCATACCTTCTATTTATTAACTTGGAAAATATACAAACTTTGTTATCAGAATTCCATTGTCCATTATATGAGAAATATAACTTGAATATATTTCAACTGTTTCAATCATTAACTGCTTAGATTCTCATATATACTTATTGCACTTTGATTAATAATTTGAGGGGGAGCATTTACTAATACTAAAAGTGAATTGTTAACTTAGAACATTTAATATTTCCACTGCACATTAAACTTTGATTAGTACTTGTTCTAAAGAGTCTGTTTAACACAAAAGAACCTTTATGATCGGACACATTTGGTCTCACCAATGCGCCAGTGGTATTTATGGATTTGATAAACCGTGTTTGCAAGCCTTATCTTGATAAATTCGTCATTGTGTTTACTGATGATATTCTGAGCTATTCCAAAAGTAGTGAGGACCATGAGGAACACTTACATCTAGTCTTGGAACTCTTAAGGCGGGAACAACTCTATGCTAAGTTCTCGAAATGTGATTTTTGGTTGCGTGAAGTTCAATTCCTTGGGCATGTGGTTAATGAAAAAGGAATCCATGTCGATCCAGCTAAGATAGAATCCATCAAAGATTGGGAAGAACCAAAGACGCCAACTGAGGTGCGGCAATTCCTAGGTCTCGTAGGTTACTATCGTCGTTTTATTGAGGGATTTTCGAAGATTGCTCAACCCCTTACCTCTCTTACCCAGAAAGACAAGAATTTTGACTGGGGTGATTCGCAAGAGTCAACGTTTCAGACGCTGAAGCTTAGACTCTGTTCTGCGCCTATCTTATCCTTGCTTGAGGGCACAGATGATTTTGTTGTTTATTATGATACTTCTATCCAAGGTCTTGGTTGTGTGTTAATGCAACGCGAGAAGGTTATTACTTATGCTTCTCGTCAGCTTAAAGTTCATGAGAAGAATTACACCACCCATGATCTGGAACTGGGTGCAATTGTTTTCGCTTTGAAGATCTGGATACATTACTTATACGGTACCAAGTGCACCATTTATACCGATCACAAGAGTCTTCAGCATATCTTTGATCAAAAGGAGTTGAACATGTGACAGCGTCGTTCAGTCGAACTTCTTAATGATTATGATTATGCTATTAAATACCATCCTGGTAAGGTGAATGTTGTAGCAGATGCCTTAAGCAGGAAGGAATCATCTAAGCCTCGTCGTGTTCGAGCACTGCAGCTCACCATCCATTGTAGTTTGCCTGACCAAATTCGTTCTGCGTAGCAGGAAGCTTTGAAGGAGGAAAACCTTAAAGATGAAACCATGCATAGTGCGGATAAGCATGTTGATCTTAGGTCTGATGGCCTACGTTATTTTGCAGAACGTGTTTGGGTTCCGTTATTTGGGGGTTTGCGAGAGCTTCTTTTGGATGAAGCTCACAAATCCCGGAATTCTGTTCACCCTTGTTCCGATAAGAAGTATCAGGATTTGAAGATAATCTATTGGTTGACAAACATGAAGGCTGATATAGCTTCATATGTGAGCAAGTGTTTGACTTGTGCTAAAGTCAAGGACGAGTATCAGAAGCCGTCTGGTCTTCTTCAGCAACCTGATATTCCTGAATGGAAGTGGGAATGAATCACGATGGATTTTGTAACCACGCTTCTGAGGTCACCAAGTGGTTGTGACACCATTTGGGTGATTGTCGATCGGTTGACAAAATCTACACGTTTCCTGCTATTAAGGAAAGTGACAGTTTAGAGCGGTTAGCTCGCATTTATCTTAAGGAAGTGGTTTCTCGACACGGAGTGCCTGTTTCTATCATCTTTGATCGTGATCCTCATTTCACTTCAAAGTTCAGGAAGGCTCTGGATAAAGCATTGGGTACTCAGTTGGATATGAGTATGGCTTATCATCCGCAAACGAATGGTCAAATTGAGCGGACAATCCAAACGCTAGAAGATATGCTTCGGGCATGTGTTATCGATTTTGGAAAGGTTGGGAGAGTCATCTACCGTTTTTTGGAGTTCTCTTACAACAACAGCTACCATTCTAGCATCAAGGCAGATTCGTTCGAGGCTCCTTATGGACGGAAATGTCGGTCTCCTCTTTGTTGGGTCGAAATGGGTGAGAGTCAACTCACTGGTCCGGAACTTGTGTACGAGAATTCCGAGAAGATCGTACAGATTCGTAATCATATGGCAGCAGCTCGGGATTGTCAGAAGAGCTATGTTGATTGTCGTCGCAAACCTTTGGAATTCTAGGTTGGCGACAGGGTTCTCTTAAATGTTTTTGCATGGAAGGGCGTTATACGCTTTGGGAAGCGTGGCAAACTGAATCCTTATTATGTCGGACCTTCGCAATTCTGGAACGAATTGGACCGATGGCATACAAACTTGACTTGCTAGCTGAGCTCAGTAGTGTCCATAATGTCTTTCCATGTTTCTAACCTAAAGACGTGTCTGGCTGATGAATCTCTCATTGTTCCTCTTGAGGAGATCAGGGTTGATGATCATCTTCGTATCGTGGAGGAACCAGTTGAAATTCTAGATTATGAGATTCGTAGCCTTCGTCGGAGTAAAATCCGCATTTGCCCATATATCTCTCGGTAACAAAAATGTATTGTTCTGGGATATATCAAGGTTTATTCTCCGATTCATATTTCGTCGACCAATCCCTCCCATTGGATTTCACGTGGAACGGGAGGATCAGATGAAGTCTAAGTATCCTCATCTGTTTCCAAAGCGTGCACCTAAATCAGCACATGTTACTGTTGAAGCTGAGTGAATTTCGGGGCGAAATTCCATTCAACAGGGGATCATGTAACAACCAAAAAAATTTTCTTTCTTTCCGTCTCTTCCTTTTCGACTTCGAGCAATTTTCGAGACGGAAATTCTTTCAACAGGGGGATGTTGTGAACCCGGCAAACTCAGGTTAATACTTTTTACAAACATATAAGTTTACCTTAGCAAAAGATTTACTTAACGTACTTAAAGGGGTCGGTTGAGTCAGTTTGATGATTCGGGAAATCATCGGGAGTTGATTTACATTTACGTATTCTACAGGGTTCAATGATTCGGAGAGTCATTGGGGGAAACACACCCACTCGAGTCTTGAGTACAGTTATTGGTGAAATTACATAGTTGGATTGAGTAATCAAGTATTGGATGTCTTATGCATGATGTACAACTTGTGAATGCATGTTTATGTGATTAGGTATGTTAACATAGGTTAAAATGCATGTTTATGTGTTAAGGTGTGTTAACGTGTGTTAAAAAGGCAAGACTGTGAATTAAAGGATCAAAATAGAATTATGGGTTTTCCATTCGACCTATAGAAGGGTCGAATGAAAATCCATAAGGTCGAATGAAACCAGAATAATATGGTTCGACCTTGTGAAGTGAAAGCTGGGTATAAATATAACACTTTGCCACATTTTCATCATTTCACAACCCTAACTCGCCTCCAAGTGCCCTCTCTCAACCCCAAACCTGTAGAAAGGAGTTTTTGCTCTCGTTTTTCAGATCCTAAAGCTAAAACACGTTCTCTAATCAAAACAAGTGAAGGTTCAAAGTGTCTTCATCATCCAAACCCTTTTTAATCGAATTTCATACATTTTTGTCAAACCCTAAGTGTCCAGATCTGATTCAAAAGAGTTTTCATGAATAAAATCCTTTCTAACATCTTTCTAAACTAAATCTATGATTGGATAATGAGTTTTCTTGTAAAAACCAAAATATTAATGATGTTGGATGATTTGTTTATGTGTTATGTGCTATGAAATGATGTATAGATGTTATGTAAATGATTTAAGGACTGATTTGGAACATGATTTATGGGTGTATTGATGTCTAATTCATGTTTATTGGATTTTAACCCATTCTGGGGATTTTATGCTAGATCTAGGGTTTGTTCTTGTTGATAATGATGATGATATGTTTGGGAATTCACTAGTACACGTCTAATCTGTGCATATTGATCTGTACATAAGGTTGTTTTGATAGTTTCCATTTTAGGTAAAGTTTTTCATGCAATTGATGTGACATTTACATAATTTGCTATTTTGGTAAATTGTAATTGTTATTTGAAATGGTCGGATTTATGAATATAAATAGTAGGGTTTCATGAGGATAGAATAGATAGGTTGATTGATGTGATTTGTCACATTTCATGAAGGTTTCGACCAGATTTGATGGGATTTTGTCCTTTTAATTGATTCAGCTAGAGTTGGGTCGAACCAGATTCCATTCGACCCATTGAAGGGTCAAACCATCTCAGGTTGTAGCAAAGGTAGATTGGCAAGAACTTCAGGCAAATCCACTTGGTCTTAAACTTCATCATGTTGTTCTTTACCAAGGTTTGAGCCAGTTTGAACAACTTTAACACCATTCACACCAGGATCTATAGTTTGTAGCATATCAATTGATGTATCAGTTATAACTTCATCAACAACATTATCCCCTGCAACATTCTCATCAACCCTATTTGATGTATTGTCTCCAACAATTTCTTTAACAACATTATCCTCTATAACATTCTCAACAAGCCTCTTTGATGTAGCATCTCCAACAATTTCACACTATCAACAATCAATGCATGCGTTTTAAGAATAATCAAATGCGTTTTATGGATATATAAATGCTTTTTACAATTAACAAATGCGTTTAATGGATATGTGTTTACTTACATGTTGTTTTTCAGTCATGTCTTCATTTGTCTGCTTTTATCAACACCTACCTTCTTGGGACCATGGCCGAATCGTTTATATCTGATCAATGGTTTTTGAAGAATATTTGCATCAACCATCTTTGAATTATGATCTTCTACAACGATTCTATCACCTTCACAACAATTTGCACATCATCATTTCCCGAATCTTGATTATCTTCTAGGCCGACCACATGTTCAACACCATCTCTTTGTACATTGTCTTGTTGATCAACATCTTTTCCTTTATAAGATTTACTTATTATTTCGTCCCATCTCTGACACCTCTCTAATAATTCTTGAGACCAAAAGTACTTATCTCTTGCATGCGAAACCATTTCATCCATTTCCTCTTGGATGTGTAAATATTTCTTAATGTTTTTATCCATTTTTGTGATCCAAACCTGCAGAGGCCACAACATGCATTTTAAAGTTATAAGGTGCGTTTTACATTACCAAGAACATTCATGTATTATTCATCATAAAATTATAAAGTGCGTTTTACTATATTTATCAAATGCGTTTTACAAACTAATATTCAGAATACGGTAAGATTGTTGTGTTTTTTCAAATATACATATGCCAATGCATTTTGTGATGCAAACATACCTTTTAGCTTTCGTAGCCACCTCGATTTGTTCTTTGTCACATTCCACCCCGCTCAGTTGTGGTTGTATTGCACAATCTTCAAACATTTGTTGTGTTTGAGTCCCCATGTCAAAATCATGCCAGTCTAGATTTTCTTAGTTTGTTGCTTCCTCAGCATCCTTGTTTTCATTCTTGTTGAGGTTTACCTCTCTTTCTTGCATACCCACCAAAACATCCACAACATCCTTTACTGTCTCACTCACAGCTTGTTTTTCAGAGCTTTTTTCCTTGTATACTTTCTTCATCTTCAACCTCTTCATCATCTCCATCATGATCAGCATCGTCGTTATCCTCACCGTCTTCGATATCAGTCAAAGGCCCATTATTATAAAGATGACTTTTCATTTCTTGCAATGAAGTTGATGTAATGTAACTAATTGTCGGTGTCTTCACAATAGCAGGGTTGTGCCTTTTGTTGTACTTATGAGTGTAAATAACCTACAATTTGAACAACTCAATTAAAAACAAACTTCAAAACTTTTAATGCATTTTATGAACTATGTAAACGCGTTTTAATAAATCAGAAACTTACAAGAAGCATTGCAATTGGCCCATTATACTGATCTTGCTTCCATCCAGCCTTTGTTTTGTTGAGACATTCTATTAGGTATGAGCACCAGTTCATATTTGGTATTTCGGATTCATCATCAATACTAACCAAAAATCTTTGGTTAACCTTTGTTGATTTATTTATCTCGCCAAAAACTGTGTTCCATATAACCAGAAGTTCAGATTAAACATTCGACCACCATTAAGCTTTAATCATATCCAGAACCTTCCCAACACTTGGTGTAGATGTGGTGAATTTAGACTTGAATTCATCTATTGTTGAATTTGCCCCTTTTTTGGCTTGTTATTTCTAAAACAGGAATCGTTTCGATGGAATGCCGAAACATTTATGTACCAAAGAACTTGTTATTTTGATACACCAGTTCCCAACATTAACTGTGTTTTTAGTTTCATAATAATTCGATAACAACCAGTAACCTAGCCCGGTTTGAATTGAATTTATATCAATTTCCACCACAGAACCAAAACCCATAATCTTTACAACCTCTTTTTGTTCATCTGTGTACTCTTTCAATTTTTTTACAAAATCTGCTAGAAAACATCTTAGTTTCAACTTGGTATCCCTGTATTCAACGGATGGTCTTGCTGCTGGTTTTTTCCTTCTTTTTGTTTTACTTTCTTGCTTGGCTTCACAAAATCACCATCTGACTCACTATCTGAATCTTTCTTACTTTGTTTCTTCTTATTTTCAGTTTATGAACATTTTCCTTTTGAACAACTTTTTTCGATTTCTCAATAACTTTCCTTACTTTTCTAAAATCTTTTACATGAGTCTGGAAAACATTATCAGAACCAGTTTGGATTATAACATTCCTTGTTTTTTCTGCTTAAACACAACAGAAAACACAACAATGCACAAAATACATTAGGATGAAAACATATTGAAAACACCAATATCTAAATGCGTTTTATTATTCCACTAAAGGCGTTTTAAGTCATACTATGTTATTATGATTTCTCAAACATTATACATGCGTTTTGTTATATATTAGATGCCTTTTCACAACATGAATGTCTGAAATCATTATGATAAACTTATTATTCATTAACATCAGTAAAACGCCCTTATTAAAACATAAAACACACTTGCAATCACAATCGTTCAATACTGTAAAACAACGCATTAGTAAATAGATTTAAACGCCTTTTCTAATTACATCAAACGCACTTACAGATACAATCGTTCCTTAATTTTAAACAAAAAAACATTAAATCATCGTGTCATCATTCAAATCATTAAAAACGCCTTTCATAATTTCATCAAACGCATCTAAACATACATGTATTGTGTGCCTTCGAAGGCCTGTCATTATTCATTTTGGTTCTTCGTTCTCCCCCTTCACCTGGTTCGTTTTTTTAGGGTTTTTCATTTAATAAGCATAATTGATTAATTAACTGTCATACGATCAAAACAAAAGTAACAATATGAGCATTTGCTTTACTTGATTTGTGTTTGGGAGCCATAATTCTTCTTTGATCGACTGATCTTCGTCGTTTTGATGAAATGCTCTGTTATTTTTTTGGTATACAGAGTATGATTTGTTTGAGTTTTAAAATGGTGAATTCCACGATTATAGCAATTGATTATAATTGTCCATAAATGAGATGATTTGGGCGGGATTATTAAAAAAAATTCATTATTATACTCGTGATTTGTCTAATTTGCCCTTCTCTTGTTAAGTGACACTAAAAACACGCGTGTGTAATTAATTTAAGATGATTTTTGATTAAAACGCAGATCGATGGTTAGGATTGCTTCTTACAGTTTGTATTTTAAGGAGTCATTGTACTATAGCCTCTCTCTTAACTTGATTATGTCTGAGAGATTTCCGGGATAGCCAAATCTAATATAAAGTGACAAAATATTTGTTATAATGTAGCATAAAAATTAATGTACTATAATATGATAAATCAACCATTTTAATCATGTGAATAAGAATGAAAATGTATATTAAAGAGAATATGTATGTTTGGATGAAGAGTAGAGGTAGAAACAACCATTGTAAGAGCGTGATTGAGGCGTTGATCTTGAAGTTGTAGCTTTTTTTAGAAACGACTGGTTTTGACCTATTTTGCTTTGGATGAAAACAGAACTCTCAATTAAAGTTTCATTTAGTATAAAAAATTAGTAGAAACTTGTGTATCATAACGTGTTACAACAATTTTTTATTTATTATTAGGCTAGAAATTTTAATATTACATGAAGTTGGATCAATAAAATATAAATGATTTTTAATAAGTAAAAATAGAAAAAGAATTAGCTAAGAAAATAAATCTTAAATAAATAAAAGATAAACCTGAATTATGATTTAATAATATTGTTTAATATAACGAAGAATTGACAGAAGCACAAATTTTATTATTTATTATATAGTAGAGTAATAATAAATATGAGATAAATATAGTAAAAAATAATAAAGATAAAAATTATAATTTTATAAATATTGAGCTAATTAGATTATTTATAACCTAAAACTTTTAGCACGAATTCAATGGTGGTGATGATGGCATCACTAAGTGATATATGTCCTCATCTCAATCGTCTTATATATAGATTAGGTTTTTTAATTTAAAAATTAAACTTATGAAGTTAATGTTTTAAATTTAAAATAATCATTTTAATAAGTAAAATAAAAAAATAGGAAGTTAGAAATTGATACTAGGATGGACGGTTTGATGCCATTCTCGAGCGTCAAACTAGCAATAGATGATTGAAATCTCATCTAAGGTACGAACAAACCTAGGCTATGAAGACGTATGCCAATAAGCCAGAATTGCCAACACCGTTTAAAAAAGAAATTGATACTACGAAGCATCCTAAATTTTCAAAAAAAAAAAAATAGCAATCTAATTTAAATGTTTTGTAAATTTCAAAAAAAAGTAAAAAAAAATAGCGATCTAATTTAAATGTTTTTGTCCAAGAACAGGTATGTGCTTTGTGTAATTTTGATGAAGAGTCCACGATTCATTTATTTTCGGTTACGTGTTTTCATGTGGGGTGTGGAATGCGATTGGATCTTGGTGCGTTTGATGACGATGTTCGCCTTTCAATTGCGAGATTTTTTGGATTTGGCTAGTCAGTCTTTGGATGATAAACGAGGAAGGAAGTTGATCCAAAGCATCTTCATAGTTACTATATGATTACTATGGGACGTTAGAAATAAGAAGATTTTTAACCATAAAGAGCCGAAGGTTTATGAAGTCGTTTGGAAGGTTAAGTCTATGGTCGTTTTTTTTTGTTAAGAATAGAGTCGATTTAAAGATTTAGTTTGGAAAGATTGGGTCGAATCTCCCTTGTATATATTGTAAGTGTTGCGTGGCGGTCCTTGTTTTGAGGACGCGTCCGTTTTTTATGAAAGTTATAGTTAAAAAAAAGTTAAGTATTTAAATTAAATGTTAATGTGTCCCCCAAAAATTGAGTATGCCAAACACAAAACTGCATTGTTTAAATACCTCATTATTTTTATTTTTTATATATAATCAATAATAATAGATAAACAGATAATACTCACGACCAATTATGTAATTTGGTCGGCCCACCTTCAGGAAACTGATCATGATGCCTTGTCACATAAAACCCGTCTTCTGTGACCATCCAATAACACGTTTGTTCTTTAATAAATTCTTTTCCATTTGTGCAATAGGATTCACCAAGACCATATTATATAAACATCAAAAAATGCTCTCTTGAATTCCAGTAGAAATGAGCATAGAACCGAGTTTTTAACGTGATATGTAGGCAGAAGCTCCAATTTGTATTCGCACGATATGCAAGTGTACGGTTTCCAAGATCATCATCAGCTGATTGTGGATGACAATGACCGGGTCATGCATCAAGTTGATGATCTCAACACTCCAATAAGGCATCCAACACCACTTAAACTTTTCCGAACCGATTGGTGGAGCTGGAGATGCATCTATTGTCATAAGAATGAGAAAGAACATGAAAAATAAACTCTTCATGGTGCTTAGAATAAGTAATAAGTATAACACGGTAACGAGGACAAATCGCACTATATATAATTGAAAAGTTGGTTAATGCATTCAATGAATATTAATATTGCAATAATGGTAATAGATTAAAATCCCAATTTTGACGTTCTTCATAAGTTAAGAAAAAATGTATTTAATTATATACTATAATATTTTATTATATCACATTGTACCTAGTACATTGTATCACACCGTATCGCATCATAGTGTATTGTATATAAGTCACTAGCTTTATCTTGGAAGTGTCCCGGGGTTGAAATATCTAATATAACATAATAAAATATCTAATATGACAACATAATTAATGATTTGTCAATACATGATTAATGAATAATAATATTATTATTATTATTATTATTATTATTATTATTATTTATTTTAAACAAATTTCTGCCATAAGTTATCATATTCAAAAATAAAAAAAAATCTCTGCCTATGAAGTTATGTTTATCGTTTGTGATTTATTAGTAGAGTAAAATATATTTGAAAACAAAACCGCACAAAAATAGTTGTTTTTTTCTCCGTTTTTTATATAGCACTTTGGTACTCGTTGGAAAAGATAATAAAACGCTCGTTAATTTGGTGTAATTTTTTTCTTTAAAAAATCTTGTATATAAAAGATATTAAAGTTCAAAAGTTATGGGAGGAAAACATTAGAGAGAAAATTTAATTTTTTTAAGTTCTTATCTTTTCCTAAAATAACTATAATATATATATAGATTTATTTAAAAAAAACAAAAACTAAAAATCTTACATGATGCCACGTGGCACATTTAAGAAGGGGTTAAGGCCTCCATTGAATGGCACATCATCAAATTCAATTCTTTTATTATAAGTTATAGATAGATTGTTGCTTCTTCATCATATTATTTATTATTTTTGAAGAAACACGGGTCCTAGATTGTCGGTTAGAGTCAATCTTGGTTGTGATTCCACAGCGTTTTGATAAAGAAGTATGTTTATAAAACGTGATAGGTCTAAGGACAAGACCAAGGATGTTTAGAGACAACAAATTAGAAGAGCCGAGCCTCTAAATGTTAGCAAATAAACAAAGGTTGGAAAAGTACGATGTGCTCGTAGTCTTTTCTGCAAGGTTTTCATAACCGAACCGGACGTCGAACCGGACCCCCGGCCGGTTCACACCGGTTTCGACCGGTCCAACGAACCGGCCCAAAAACAAAAAAAAAATAATAAAAATACAAAAAACCGGTCAACCTCCCGGTTTTCCCGGTCCAACCTCCCGGTTTTCCGTTCGACCGGCCGTTCACCGTCCGAAGCCGGTTCACTGCACCAGCGGTCCGAACACCCGAACCGGACCGGTCCAGGCCCCGAGCCCGGTCCGACCGGCCGTTCCGGTTTTCAAAACCATGCTTTTCTGTGAAAGTGTTGGTAAATATCGGATGCCATAAAAGGAGAAGAAGCTCTCCTTTTATAGTACCTCGATATACGACTTTCTCAACCTGTCCTCTACCCTTGATGGAGCTCGGCCTAGGTAGAGGTGTCTCTAGGTTTCCGGCCCAAGTCCATAGGCCCAATAGTGCAAGTGGGCTTGATAAAAAAAGAGGGGAAAGGAGAGATGTTACCGTCCTGACGTAAATACACGTGGCGTCCGCCATTGGAGGACGCTGGTGGGCGGCGGACGCGTGGCGTCCGCCTAGTGGCTGTAGCAGGGCGGTGAGTAATCATCTCCTTCTAGAAGAACCTAAGACAAGTTGAAAGGGAGTTGCAAAAGTCTTTAACGAAGATATCTTGGCTGGAAAGGCCGCCACGTCATCATCCTTTCTGACTGTCAGGTAATGCGCAGCCATCGATTGGCTGGAAAGCTGACGGGCAGCCTGCAACGTCAGAAACATTGCCTGAGGCAGGAGTGTGTGTCTCGAGGCTGCCATAAGGCATCATTGCAATCGTGTTGGTGAAGCTTCGTCTGTCTTGTTGAAGAAGCTTCTTGGTGTGTAAGTCCCGCTGACGTAAAACGGGCGGTATAAGTCTGCGTCATCTGTAAGATGGACGCTAGTCTGTTCGCCGACGTAAAACGGACGGGTCAGCTTGCGTCATCCGTTCGATGGACGCTAGTCTGTGCGCTGACGTAAAACAGGCGGGTGAAC
>JAUTDX010003297.1:0-71784 GCA_030844895.1 Ambrosia x helenae | reverse complement strand
TAATGAAGATTATTCTCTATAAATGGTTCTAATGGACGAAAATGTAATACATACTATTTTCATATTTTTCTTTTGTATTCGTATAATATATTTTGTTACGTGCTTTTTGTTTACTTTATATTTATATGTACTATAATAATTTTTAATATATAATTTTACTCATTCAGTTATTCAGGGAGACAAAATTCAAGCAATAGTTTCCAAAACGTGGATTACAGGATTTGAAAGGCATATAGGGGATAAAGCTTCTTTCATTATCCAATTTGTCAGAGTTGGCATGAATTTTTCAAAATTTAAATATGTTGGACAATGGGTATAAAAATTTGTCCAACCATAACACTTTTAAGAAGTGATGATTTTACGGGAGATGAGTATGATTTTGTTTGTTCCCGTTTCAATTTGTTATAGGCATGCAATGACTATTTTATGTTGTATATTTTGGAAAAATATATTTTATCACTTTGAATACTGAATATTCATATTCATTTGGTTCCATCATAATAAATGCGGTAATATTCATTTGATTTCAGTCTTTATTTTATAAAATTTTTACAAATCAAGTTTTACTTTATCTATATATATC
The DNA here is from genome assembly GCA_030844895.1 of Ambrosia x helenae. Lineage (NCBI taxonomy): Eukaryota > Viridiplantae > Streptophyta > Magnoliopsida > Asterales > Asteraceae > Ambrosia > Ambrosia x helenae. Next base: position 71,201 of record JAUTDX010003297.1, on the reverse strand, counting down.
TATCATTGCATTACACTAAAAGCCTTATATGACATTTTGCATTTAACCAAAATGCATATCAATTGGATTACCTAATATTTAGTAAGCAAAACAACTTGCATACTATTTCATTTTATGTTTATATCAATCGTGTTACACATGGGGCTCTAACCTAATTTTTTAATATAAGATTAGGTTATATTTAAAAACGGGTGGCGACGCAGCTTGTTGCCCGCCTACCTACCAGCCTTATGTAATTTGCCCTTTCTTGTCAATGGAAATTACGACTAGAAAAAAAAATTGTTATATAAGATGTTATATATAGTTTAAATATACCATAATGATAGTTTTTATTTACCTGTTGATGTGATTTTTACTAATAACCAGCCGTAACAAAAATATTTTTTTACCCTAGCTCCAAACATGTTTTTCCTATTTCTTTTATCATCTTTATTTGAAATATACTTTTTTTTTCCTTTATAAATTTTAATATAAGATGTTATATATTTTTAATATATAATAAAAATATATACCACTAGCGTTTTTTAATTAATTTCGATTTTATTATAATTTTGAGCAAAAACAAAACCACATCAAAAAATATGTATTTTTTGTCTTACAAAGATGCGTTTATTTATTTGAATATAAAAGAAATAATCATCACAAAAAATATAACTTTTCGTACCATAAACCAAATTTGTTGTAGCACTTTACACCTTGTGTGTATACATATACATTGTTCCTTGTGTGTATACATATACATTGTTCGTTGTTTAGGTCAAGTTATCTACACGGTATAAAATAAATGAGAATGATAAAAAAAACATAATGAATCACGAAATAGAACAGAATGGGTCAGAAAATATAACATAATGTCGAGGAAGAAAGACGCAATGCACATATAAGACAAAATGATTTAATACAAATTCTAAAAAATAAAAGCTAAAAATCCAAAAAAGCAAAAAACCTAAAAACTAAGATTGTAGGTTTGATGAGACGGTTCTAGTGTTGCTTAAATAAGTTCAATAAGTGTGCGTTTGATACCTTTCCTACGACTTCCTTTTTCACTGTATATTTAATCCTAACCCCGTGGTTTATCGCATCAATTTATATTTTGTTTTTATGTTCTATCTAAATCTTTTAATGACTAAATTACATAACAATTGAAAAGCTATATTTATTTTAACAATTACAGTTGTGATTAATGTTCTACCGGTTAAATGTTTATTTCATTTGCATATTTATTAGTAGTAATCAATTTTTTCCCATGAAATTATTGTCTAATGGTAATTTTAATGTGGAATAAGGCTTAGGGACTATTATGTCTTTGGTTCGATTTTTACAAGGGGTTTTTTTTCAGATTTATTGGGTTTCCTCTTAAAATGGTGTATAGGTACCATTGCTTAGGTGGATATGAATATAATCGGGTGGTTCCGTTGGTGGCACGATGATACTCCATTGGTCCATTAGTGATCTCAATTTGTCGTTCAAAAAAGGGTATTTATGATGGGAGATTTTATTCACTACACGGTGTAGGGGCGTGGAAGGGGATGTAAAGCCCATCCACGCCACCAACAACACCCCATATGCGGCGTGAAAGCTGGCGTGGGCAGGTTGGATGGAGATTTCCATGGGCGTGGGGCAAAATGTGAGGGTAAGGTGAATGGTTATGGTCGGATGTTGGATTTTGATGATTGTGATTAGTTGGTTGATTAAAAAAAAGACGGAATTACAAGTTTTGTCTTTTATGTTTATAGCTGATTACAAAGTCTGCCTTTAAGCTTAAAATTGATTGGTTGTGTACTTTTTAAAAATTATACACTTTTTGTCCTTTGACGCTAACTTGATATTTTTTTTCGTTAAGTTGTGTCATGTGCAAGTCACATGAGTGTAGTATTGTAATTTTACCCCATTCTCTTTCTAACCTCTCCCACTTACCACTTACCACCACCAGCAGCCACACCAAACCACCTGTCGTCGCCTTCCACCTCCTTCCACCACCTGTTACCAGGCCACCACACCACCTGTTACCAAACCAAAAGGTGGGAGAAGTTAGACTACAAGAATTAGTGGTAATTTACAGCTGCACACTACAAGAATCAAGAAAAGTAACAATGAATCGAGTTGCGCAAACGTTGATGACGGTGATGCACCGACTATAGGTCCAAATAGTCACCTACAATGAATCGATTTAAACCCTAAGTCAAAATGAAAAGATTTGAAAGTAATAGTTGCGCAAACGATTGCACATGTACCCCGCTCAGATTCGTCACTCACAGCAGTTAGGTGGTTTGCTTTCCAGTACCCAACACACAAACATCTCTCAGCGATAGTTACCCACGATGTGATATTTTTTTATAGGGAAATGATAAGGGTAGGGGAAAAGACTAAGTTACCCTCATTTGACTTGCACATGATTTAACGAAAAAAATTAAATAGGTTAGGGCCAAAGGACAAACCATGTAAGTTTTTCAAACATAAAGTATAGAACTCATCAATTTTAAACGTAAAAGATATGCGTTGAATTATAGCATAAACGTAAAAGACAAAACTTATAATTTAGCCTTAATTATAGAGTAGAAACGCCACATTTGCTGACAAGTTTACAATGGTTAACATTAGGGTATGTTTGGCAAAATTAGCTGGTGGCTGGTAGCTGGTAGCTGCAAGCTGATAGCTGGAAGCTTTTTAAATATATTTTGGTGTTTGGCATGGTAGCTGGAACTTTTAATAAAATGTATAAAATGATCAAAATGGGCATAATTAAAAGCTTGTAAAGAAAGTTTTTATTTTATTTTTAAAATAGAATGGGTATTTGTGTCATTTACTCATTAAAAGCTTGTAGCTAGTAGAGTTTTTTCTTAAACGCTTTCTCCAACCTAAAAGCTTCCAGCTCCTTCAACCAAACAAGGCTTTTTATTCAATAGGAGTTTTTTCTTAAAAGCTTGAAGCTCCTAAAAGCTCTTAAAAGCTCCTTGCCAAACATTACCCTTAATCGTTCAACCCTAGTTGTTTTCTCCCGTTGTCAGACAAATTCGTAGGAAGCCACGAAAAAATGGAGCATTTTATTTTAAACAATTTGATCATAAAAAAATATAACAATTTGATCGTAAAAAATACGACACGAAAGTATAACTTAACTTAAAGACATCACATGTACATACACATTCAATATGATAATTTGTTGGTCTTAAAAATCAACTTGCTTTAAGACCGGTGGGTGTGGAACGGCATGAGGGCTGGCAAGGCCCGGCAAACACCCTCCCCTTGGGGCGGCAGCGGCATGGCAGGCAACCCTTTGCCGGGTATGCCGAGCTTCTTGATTGGTTTTTGGTTATTTTCTTCTTTTTTTTAAAGCTGGAGGGATGATGCTCCTACCACACCCTTGGACCATCATCTTTATCATGCTCCTACCCCACGATGACGTGGCAGCTGAGATGGAGGACCATCATGGATGATGGGCTCCTCCACACCCTATAGTCTAAGTGGGAACTCATGTATTCACGTATAGTAGGTTGACTCAAGAAGGAGTATTTTAAAGCTAGGGCATTAGACTTCCAATTTAATAAGGGGGGTGGGGTGCTTCCCGTGTGTTGCACGGGTATCTCACGGTAACCTCACAATCAGCACGGCAACAGTGCCGTTGATGGTGCAAGTAATGGGTCCGTGACGGTGACCCGTGTGTTAGAACACGGTTTTGAAAACCGTGTGTTTTATTATTTTCATTTATTTTAATTGTTTTCAATTAAATTCTATTAATATTAAACATAAATTAACACAAAAACACATAATTAAATAAAAACACAAAACATAATTATATTAATACTAAAAACATAAATAAAATACAAAATATTAAAACATAAATTAAAAAACTTAAACATGACGCAACAGTTGTCATGCTTCGACATGATCAAAAATATTGCGGTATCGAGCCGCATAGTCCACATGCGTGAACTCGATAGCAAACAAGTCCAATGATACAATTTCTAATTTGCATTTAGATTATGTTATGGGGATTTAGAATTCGAATCTTACAATCTGTGGTCAATGCTTGATATAGTTTATCACACGATGGACATTTAGACATACATCTTTATGATTTGTGAGTCTCATTTATTGTATTTATCATATAAATAGTTCTAATTATTTTATCATTCACTGTTTTATTCATTGTTTAAAGTTCTTTTTAATTTTTTTTCTTTTTTGCAATAGGGTCCTTATTTGGAATTCGCCTTAGCCATAAAGATTGAACCGACCCCGAGTACATATAGGTATGCAATGACCACAAAAGAGAACATGTCATGCATGAGGTGAGCATAGACATTTTATGCAATATCTGTAAATTATTTATGTTTCTTAAAACATAACTTTTTTATTACTAATTAATTATGTAGTTTTATATTTATCAACCTTTGTATTACAGGAGGATTGTAAGGGTTCTAGGATTCATACACACTGTGACATCATATTTAGGGTGTATGACATCACATTCTGAATATTATGGCAGCTTCCTATTGGTGGTAGGTGTGGGCCAGGGTGTATAAATCCTAAAGTAGGGGTGTATGAATCCACAACCCCGATTATAAACTAGTTGTAAATTTATGTATTATGATTTATGACATTAACAAAAGGTATAAATATATTCAAAGTGGAGGGTAATATGTAGTTTGTAGTAAAGACAATGGCATCAAAAAGTGTGCATATATGTACATGCACATGACACGTACATGAATATCACAACAGTAGGTTATGAGATGGCCTTAAACGTGTCTCAACAAAGGGCATATGGCCGTTCATGTAGACCAATAATGGAAGCAGCTTCACGTACCCAGACATCAACCCTTCATCTTTGTCACGTGATCAATCAACCCACGTACCATACATATTTTTTCCGGCAACAATCGTATTGTCGGTTTCGGTTTCTCAGGGCTAAACTGGTCTTTAAAATATAAAGCTATCCATGACTCTAAATTAGATTTCCTTTCAAAAAAATATATTTTAATAAATCATTTATAAGTTTTATTTATTTAACTAGTTTAGGGAGGGTTACAAAAATTAATAATTTATTTAACATTAAATACACTCATTAATGAAAGGTTTCCAATGGTTAAAATTTGTTCTTTTTCCTTTTACAATATGGTTTCTTCTCATTTGAACTATCCACTATATATATATATCCCTATATATATATATATATATATATATATATATATATAACAACATTCGCTAGTTCGGGTTTGGCTTGAAATCTAACCTTGATATTATGATTAATCAATAATTTTTATTTATTTATTGGGGGGGGGGGGGGGGTCGTGGCCATGAGTTGCCCACTTGGTTTACCCTAGCAGCGGATCAAGGGGGTTCCTGGGTTTCCAAGAAACCCCACTTTAGAAAAATTGAAAAATTAGTGAAAATCAATAAGAATAAAATTGAAAATTTTAGTGTAAAAAATTGAAAAATTAATGAAAATCAGTAAGAATCTACGAAAATAACTCCCTGAAAATAATTTCTGGATTCGCAACTGGTTCACCCGAATAACAAATAAAAAGCCAAGATGAGTTCAAATATGGATATTTAAACACCGGGTATGGATATATGGAAAACCCTTCTAAGTTGGAAAACTTTGGAAACTCTAACTTCCCGAGCTTTTTAGGGCCTAAAAATTTTAGGGCATGTAATATACATGATTTTAAGCATTTTGAGCCAAAAAAAATCAAAAAAGCGCCGAACACTTTTTTTTAAAAAAAATAAAAAAAAGTTTTCAGGTAACACATGTTATCGATTAACATGTGTTAACAATGCGTTACCCGAAAACTTATTTATTTTTTTTTAAAAAAAAGTACTCGGCGCTTTTTTGATTTTTTTGACTCAAAATGCTTAAAATCATGTATATTACATACCCTAAAATTTTCATATAAAAAAAAACTCGGGAGGTTAGAGTTTCCAAAGTTTTCCGGTTTAGGAGGGTTTCCGTTTATCCTTATACTTTAAACACCAACCCAAATAACAAACAAAAAACCACATAGAATTTTTTTTCCTCATATTTTGATTTTCAAAACTCCTGGTACGGCCAAATACAGCGAGTGTGGTGGAGAAGAATAAGCCAATAGTATGGTTATTGACGAGGTAGGCCCAATCCAGATGGATCAGCCCATACCACTTGGAAGCCCAAAACAATTTAACAGTGTTGGCCCATTAAAGGATTTGAGTCCTTTAAGCCCAATTCGTTGAATTGTTATCTGTGGCATAATCAGTTCAACCTGACACCCGAGTCTTTGGGAATGAAGCTTCGAATAAGAGATAATGCTTATCTCCACAAAGACCGGGAAGTCAGTTCCTGAGGAAAGCCCGAAGAAGCGGTAACAAGGAAGGTAACGAAAGTATATAAGCAGATGAAAGGTAAGAGGTTAATTCATTCAAAAATACTCTCAGAACTCTCTCTTTATCCTCAACCTACATAGATACTTATTCTCACGCCGGAGGGTGGTCACAGGGAATCCCCCCTTCCTGTGACGAGTCCTAACGGTGTTCTGTTTTGCAGGCGCTTTGTTCTTCATCATTCGGACCATTGAGAACCGGATCATTACTCTTTTGTATTCAAAGAAGGTCTAGTAGAGGTATTTACTTCTTCATTGGCGCCATCCGTGGGACCGGCTAACCAAGGAGTAAGATACCGGTGTCTTTGTCCAAGAAGTTAAGATGGTTTCAAATCAGAATACCGCTGAAAACACCAGCCCCATAGAAGATAACCACGATCGACGTCCAACAACTGAACGAGTTGACGGAGAAACTGCATCAGAATCAGAAGAAGAAGGTAACGGGCATGCTCCCGGTTTCTCTTTGGGAGCACCTGACGCCCGGCTAAGGAATATCCCACCCCCACTGACGTCTGGAGGACATTCAGGGCAGTTTTCGTTCACGGGGAGGTTGGCTGCGTCGCCAACTTATACTCGTCCAGTCGTCAGCACAACCGTGGCAGCTAACAGAATATCGGCTCCTACGCCGTCTGTTTCTTGGTTCACAGCGGCAGCCAGTCTGCCGCTTTTCTCGGCTGCACTCTCAGCGGCTATGACTTCATCGCCGCAAGCCACTCTGTTACAGCCTAGTATTCCCCCGTATACCCCGGTAACCCCGGGGAATCAGCCTTTCATGCCATACTACCCGATGCCACCTTACGGGTATATGTGTACTCCTCCCACAGGGGGTGCGTATTCATACCCGTATCCATACATGTATCAGCCCGCAACACCGTCCTACCCGGGTTGGGCCCCACATGCCGAAACGCCTTCACAATTGGCGAATGGAAGGCTGAATGATGTGCGTACACGTCTCACGTATGAAACCACTCCCGGGGGTCCGGGAACGCACGTAAGTGCTTCGCGGCCTCAGCAGCAAAGTCCGGTGGCACCCTCAAACGGGGAAAATCGGAATAATGATGATGACCTCACTAAGCCCTATAGGCCTCCCGCAATGGCAACTTATTCCAAGTTTGCGGCCAGGATAGCTAACGCACCACTGCCTCCTAATTTGAAGCTACCTTCAACGGTGGGAAAGTATGACGGAACAGGAGATCCGGATGACCACCTAAGTATCTTTTAGTCGGTAGGGACGTCCAAAGACTGGCCGCTTCCGGCATGGTGTCATATGTTTGTCCAAACATGGTAGGGGCCGCACGGGTATGGTGGGACAGTTTGCCACCCGGGTCTGTTGCTAACGGGGATGAAATCGTGAAGGGTTTCTCACAACAGTTCAGTCAACAGAGAAGGCACACTAAATACCGGGACGAGGTCATGCACATTCGCCAAAGGGACAATGAATCAATGGAGAGTTTCATAATCCGTTTCAATAAAGAACGGTTGTAGATACCAGGTCTCACTGAAGAGCTTGCATGCACGGCGTTCACGATGGGCGTGAATGATGACGGTTGCTGAGGAAACTTCATGGTCCTCACGGATATCCACAAACCATGGATGAAATGATGACTATAGCCAAGGCCTATGTGAAGCAGGAGAAGTCAATTGCTATGAATCACGCCGTGCGAAAAAAGCAAGAAGCTGCCAAGACAACGGATAACCAAGACTCTCGCAGTTCCAGAAGCAAAGGGCGGACAGGGCAGCCCTACTCCCGGGACGACCGACGAGATGATCGCCGGGACCACTCCCGAAGGTTGATAAACCTAGGGACTCATACTCCAGCCGAGGAGAATCTGCTTCAAAGTCTAAACTGGATTACCCGGAACTCACGAAGACCCCGGCCCAGATTTTAGAGACTGAAAACTTAAGGTTAAACACCCCACGGCCCGTCAAAGACTCACCGTCGAAAGACAAGTCAAAGTTCTGTGACTATCATAAGGGAAACGGTCATGACACAAACGACTGTTTCCAACTGAAGAGACAAATAGAGTACTTCGTCAGAACGGGCAAGCTAGCTCACTTGGTCAAGGATGTTAAACCAGGTCCATCGAACTGGGACGATAAGGCAGCCGGGAAGAAACCCAGAGAAATCAACACGGTCAGGCCTGACATCAGAGTCGGCACAAAGAGACGTTTCGAGAGGATCGAGCCATGGATGGAAGCAGTCATGACCGTGCCACCACACTACAAGGTATTAAGCATGGAGGCCCTGGTAATATCGGCCGCCGTGGGAGATTATAGTATGAAGAGAATCATGGTGGATACAGGCAGCTCGGAAGACATCATTTATGAACCCTGTTTCAGAAGAATGACGCAGGAGGATCAAAAGACGCTAACACCGGCACATGGTCCGGTACGGGGTTTCACAGGGGAGAGTGTAGAACCACTGGGACAGCTGACTTTCCCCGTAACAATAGGTGATGGCTACAAAGAGCGGACCATCCTGGTAACTTTCTTAGTGATCCCAGCAACGTCTCAATACAATGTGATTATCGGAAGGTATACACTGGGACGAATGGATGCATTAGTCTCAACGGCCAGGGGATTCCTTATGTTCCCAACACCTCACGGTGTCGCCACTGTTTCCGGAGAAAGAACGTGTGCTGTGTCTGATGGTAAAACTTGTCGCCAAGCACCGACAGGGATTCGAGGGCCTGAAAGATGGGTTCTGAGCACAAAATACCCAGATCAGACTGTCACGATCGGGAATGCACTCACTCCGGCGACCCAAGAAAGGTTGAAGCAACTGCTAAGACGGAACGTAGACGTATTCGCCTTCACACACGCCGACATGACTGGATCGCTCGATCTAAAGCAGAGCACAAATTATCCACTTACCCTAATGTCAAACCCGTCACTCAAAAGAGAAGAAGCATGGCACCGGACCGGAGAGCGGCAGTAGTACAAGAAGTCAAGAAGCTTGAGGAAGCGGGGATCTTAAGGAAAACCAAGTACCACACATGGGTAGCTAATCCGGTGATGGTGAAGAAGCATGACGGGACATGGAGAATGTGTGTGGATTACAAGGACCTGAATAAGGCGTGCCCCAAGGATGCTTATCCATTACCGGAGATAGACCTTAAGGTCGATTCTCTGGCACCGTTCCAATTTAAATGCTTTCTGGACGCGTACAAAGGATACCACCAGATTCAGATGGCCAAGGAAGACGAAGATAAGACAGCTTTTCATACAGATGCCGGGATCTATTGTTACACCAAAATGCCGTTCGGTTTGAAGAACGCCGGGGCAACATATCAGCGATTGATGGATCAAGCCTTCGAGCATCAAATTGGAAAGAACCTGGAGGTGTACGTAGACGATTTAGTGATAAAAAGTCGAACGGAAGAGATGTTGCTGAAAGACATCGAAGAAACATTCAACACCCTTCGGGAGTACAACATAAAGCTCAATCCCGGAAAGTGTTCTTTCGGTGTTGAGGAAGGAAAGTTCTTAGGTGTTATTGTGTCGAAGGATGGTTTCAGGGTCAACCCTGAGAAGGTCGCAGCGATAAGAAACATGCCCGCTCCTAAGACATTGAAAGAAGCTCAAACTCTCAACGGGAGGTTGGCTGCCATCAACAGGTTCTTAGCAAGGCATGCAGAACGGTCACTACCGTTCATCTCCACACTCAAAGACTGCTTAAATAAAAACAAGTTCAGATGGACTGAAGAAGCAGATAAAGCATTCGAAGAGATGAAGATATTCGTTGGGAACCTACCAATGCTCACAGCACCGCGCCCGGGGGAAATACTCAAGATGTATCTAGCAGCAGGTCACCGGGCAGTGAGCTCTGTCCTACTGGTCGAACGAGATAGTCGCCAAACTCCCATATATTATATCAGCCGGACCTTGTCTGAAGCAGAGGCCCGGTACCCGGTGTTGGAGAAGTTAGTGTTGGCGCTGGTACACGCCTCCCGGAGGCTGCGCCGTTATTTCCAGGCTCATGATGTGGAAGTCTTAACAAATTTCCAGTTGGGGCAAATCTTGAATCGACCAGAGGTTTCCGGAAGGTTAGCAAAATGGGCGATTGAATTGGGAGCCCTGGACATAACCTTCAAGAAAAGAACAGCCGTGAAAGGCCAAGTCTTGGCAGACTTCATGACTGAAATTCCGGAAGGAGAAGATATCCAGCAGATCACCCAGCTAGGGGAACAAGCTCCGAATGAGGAATCCGCCCTTGGCAACTGTACACTGACGGATCCTCTAATAGCAAAGGTGCGGGAGCCGGGTTGCTGCTAGTAAGCCCGGATGGTCAAAGGTTCCTGTACGCATTACGTTTTGACTTCGAATGTTCCAACAACCAATCCGAATACGAAGCATTGTTAGCAGGATTACGAATGGCATTAGCCTTGGGGGCGACCCAGGTAGATGCACACGTGGATTCGCTGCTGGTCAACAATCAGGTCAATGAATCGTACGAGGCAAGAGATGAGTCGATGATGAAGTACCTAGATAAGACAAAGGAGCTCATGGCGAAGTTCAGCAAGGTCACTCTGCACCATGTCCGGAGGCATAAAAACGATATAGCCGATGCCCTGAGCAAGCTAGCATCTTCCGGCACAGACAAAGATGTTCACATTGAGACCCTGAAGCACCCATCTACGCAAGTGTCAGAAATCCATTCGGTTCACACAGTCGAAATATCTTGGATGACTCCTATTCAAAAATATCTCATGAACGGAACTCTCCCTGAAGATAAGGCAGAAGCGATGAAGATTCGTACCAAGTCACTGCAATATGAGGTCCAGGCCGGGATCCTTTACCGGAAGTCTTACCTGGGCCCTGCTCTCCGCTGTGTTTCTCCAGTCGAAGCACGATACTTGATCAAGGACATCCATGCAGGCATATGTGGCATCCACGCGGGACCACGGGCAGTGGTAGCTAAAATAACGAATGCAGGGTACTACTGGCCCGGCATGCACAATATGGCTGTGGAAGAACTAAGGAAGTGTGTCAGCTGTCAAAAATATGCCCCGCAAACGTTCCGTCCTAAGAACAATCTAATCCCAGTTACGGCAGCATGGCCATTCCAGAGATGGGGCATAGACTTGGTGGGGCCTTTCCCGATGGCCCCGGGAAAGTTAAAGTACCTAATAGTAGCCATTGATTACTTCACCAAGTGGGTGGAAGCAAAACCATTGGCAAAGATTGAAGCATGCAACATCAAGAAGTTCTTGTGGGAACATATAGTTTGTCGCTTTGGGGTTCCCCTATACTTGGTGAGCGACAACGGCACCCAGTTCGTTGACAAACACATACAGGATTGGTGCAAGAGCATGAATATTCAGCAGGTGTTCACTTCTGTAGCCACCCACAGGGTAACGGCCAGGTTGAAAGAGCCAATAGAAGCATCCTGGATGGAATCAAGAGGCGACTGGATCAAGAGGGAAAGTCCTGGGTGGACCAATTACCGCATGTCCTCTGGGCTCACCGGACCATGCCAAAAACCAGTAACGGCGAAACACCGTTCTGTCTCACATACGGTTCGGAAGCAATGATCCCGGCAGAGATGACGATACCGTCCATCCGGCAAAACGGTCAAGGGTCAGATAATGACCAAATGTTGCGGCAAAACCTTGAAGTTCTGGAAGCAAGGCGAGACGAGGCCTGTATAAAGGAAGCCAGATACAAGCGACTGCTGGAAAAGTATTACAACAGAAGGGTGCGTGGCTGCTCCTTCAAGGAAGGTGACCTAGTCATGAGAGACAATGAAGCAAGCAGGCAACAACCACAAGGGAAGCTGGGCCCGAACTGGGAAGGGCCGTACAAGGTCATTGAAGACTTGGGAAAAGGGGCGTACCGCCTGGAACAGCTAGATGGCACCCAAGTCCCCGAAGCTGGAACGCTGCCCAGCTCAAGAGATGCTACATATAGAATCATCTTGTAAACATTCTAAAGTATTATTTCAGTTTGTAAGCCTTCCCCGTGGGCAAACCATGACATCCCGGGGAGGGCAAGTTTCTATTTTTAACTAATAATAAGACGCCATGTGGCATTTGCATTACTTGAACAAACGTTCCATTGAGTTAACTTGCATATCACAAGCAAAATCACAAAATATAGGTAGGAGCCGGACAAAAATCCATGGCTTTCAAAATACATCATTTCCTACCAACTAAACATAGCGCTATACTACCGGCCATACAAGGCTATCACATATATTATAAACATTACAAACTTTAGTCCTCTAACATGTTGCACACTTCTGCAGGGGTGTGCAATAGGGGACCATCCGGGTTGTAAGCAGGGGGAAGTATCCACAATTCCTCATATACAGCCTCCCAAGCTTGGGGCACCTTAGATGACACCTCAGGTTCCCCGGAGGCCTGTTCTTCGCCGATAGGCTTCACAGTGTCGGAAGAATGAGCACCTGACTTGCTATTGTCAGATAAAGCCAACCATGGAGGCAAAGGACGCCCTGCACCACGTTGGTACACCAGACCGAAACGTTTCGTGGCCGTCACATCGGTCAAACCTGCAACATCTTCCGTCATTACCATATCTGGTAACACAGGCGTTCCCTCACCAGCAACCTCCACGTTCTTCACCCAAGTCGAAGGGATATCTCTGAAACCACGTCGGTAGACAAACCGACATGGTGGTGAGAAAAGAAATTCATCAACATGCAAACGAGAACCACCTAACTGTAGAGAAGCTTCGTGCATCTGGTCAATCTCCTGAGCTTGACGTTGCATTTCCTTCAAAGCTTCAAGGGCGTCAAGATCTTTCAAAAAATCTTTGAGAGAGACGTACTTTTGAGGCATGAGTATGGAAGATGAAAAGGGGTACGTTTGCATGATACGATAACCTCCTTATATGATAGAAAAATAGAAGAAGTGCTTATTGGGATTGGCACCCACCTGCAATCAATGCACTGACAGAAGCCGCCTGACACAACGATGTGACGGTTAAGTTGCAGTGCTGACGTCATCAAAATGATTACGATATATTAATTAGACGCGACTCTTCATTATGACCTATAGGTGAAGTCTGCACGTTAATGATTACACTAAATAGGGCAACTGGAAAGTTCGTTCATTAATATTGAAAATTTACAAAAACAAGGTGAACGGTTCCGGGGTACACGATAATAGATACATCACAAATAAGACTACTGATTCATTCGTTGTCGGATGAGCTGGAAGACGAACTTGCAACTAACGGTTCAAGAGTATCCCGGACTTCAGACATGCCTTCATCACCAATTTTCCCTTGCAGTTGAACAATAGCATCCAAAGAGTCGCTGCTCAAGGCTTCCAGGGCCTCAGAGGTTCTCTGTTCAACCTTTTTCTCATGGTCCGTGGCAGCCGGGAGGTTCTTACCAAGAGATCCGATACGGTGCCCATGCATCAAGCCGTCCTGATAGCCGGATTCCACGGCTGTCCGGTAGAAGTCATTAAGGCGCTGTTGATATTGAGCACCGCCCGGACGTAGCTCCAAGCGGCGGGAAGACCCTTTGACATTAACCAATCACGGTCAGCCTCCAATGCTGCCACCCGGGCCTGGCTATCGGCCAACTGTTTAGCAAGAGCAGCAGCATCGGCCGCGGCAACCTCAGCACTACGTTTATGATCATTCACTGCTGCAACATAGTGTCTCTCTCCTCCTCAGCTTGCGGGCACGGGACTCATAGCTCTCAATATCTTTGGCAAGCTGTTCATACCTCTCTAGGTCAGCTTTGGCTTTGGACGAGGCCTCTTTCTCTGTCTTCAACTCCTTGGTAAGCAGCTTAACTCGATCTTCCAAGGATAGCACTAACCGGACCTGTTGATCCCGGACCCGCAATAATTCAAGTTTCTCTTCGTTATGGGTATCAACCATCCGGGACTTGTCTCGTTCAAGCTTTTCTCGCACGGTTGATAAATCAGAGAGCTGCTGTCTGCATTCACTCAAGGTCTTCATCAGGGTCTCAGCCTCGGTGGACAACTTGCTGTGTGACACACGGGTGTCGAACAAATCACCCAAATCAGATCGCCAGCGGCGCAACACTTCATAAAAGGAGGCACTGGCATGCACACTTGCCCCGAGCGCATTTTCGGCAAGTTGTGCATTATCCAACCCTTGTAAATAATAGCGTTCCGCTGGGGGAAAGGCATGATCTGCCCAATGCCTGATCACATCCGGGCTAATAAGCCTAGTGGACTGAGCAATTTTCCACCCGGGAACATACCTTTTATCCGGAAGGGACGGGTGCCAGTCAATACCAGGGGTATATTCATTGTTAGGAATCTCTTTGGGTCCTGTCAAATCAGCCCCTAGAGGCACAGTACCAGATCTCATACCGCCGGGAAACCCCACAGGATGATGCTGCACGTCGTGTAACAGCTCGGTAAAGCTTCCCCGGATCACATTCCCAAATGGGGTACTGCTGGAGCTCCCAAAGTGAAAGGCAAGTTCGGTACCAGGAACAGTAGATGCTGAAGCCGGGATGGATGACACAACAGGGATTCAACGGTAGCACTAGGAGAAGGCAGAGTGACTACGGCGCTTGGTGAGAAAGTAACACCGACAGAGATGGTGTCCTGCGGCTCTTCCAACACTATTAGCCGAGGAGTTGAGACAGTAGCAGTAGCAGGCTGGATGGAAAACATAGTTAAAGGCTGTGAAACCGGAGGCGACACGGCAGTTGAAACACCCATGCTCTGCTCCAACACAGACACGGAAGAAGTACTCTGAGTGCTATCCGGAGGAGGCGGAGTGTCTTCTGCCAACAAGCAGGCACCTGTAGGTAAAACAACAAGGATGTTAGAGGAGGCACACAATGAGCAGCCAAGGAATATAGTCCTTACCAAGAGACTTCTCCTTCTGGGCCAACAGTTCACGTCTCTTTTCCAAAAATGACCCAACATCAGGACCCTCACTTTTCCTCTTCCGGGACTTCTTCTTCTGTGGCTCACTTGTGGTGTTATCCGGCTCAGCAACGCTTATAGGATCCGGGTTCAAAGGTGAGGAAGTCGGTGTCTGAAAATCACTTGCCTCTACGTTCCCAGGCATGGAACCATGGGACTGATCTGGAGAAATTCGAGGGGGTGGGGCAGGTATCACAAACAGCTTGACGGTTTGACTGAGAACATCAGCCTCATCCTCCCCAAGAGGCGGTCATGCTCCCTCAAGTAAGGGGCCGCAGCAGGATCAATGGCATCAAAGTAGTGCCACTCATCTACAAAACAAAAATATACAGAAGTACAGTCATTAATTAGAAGACGTGCACTGCTATCAGGTATATAAGGAACAGGCTAGAAAGTCCGTACCTTGATCCGAACGACGGTACTCAGGGAACACGGTATCATCCATCCAATACGACTCATACCAACCGCTACCAGAGCTCGTTCAGGTATGCGGGTACAAGGGGTGGGATGATTCACTAAAGCCAGATACAGAGGATGCTTCTCGTACACAGATACAGCAGGGCACTCATCAGCAAACTTGGTCTTGCCCTCCGGGGTCCGAATAGGAGCCACCACCGGCAACACACGTTCATCAATAAAGAAAAATTTCTGTCTCCAATTCTTGTCCTGCACATTGGAGGGGAAGTTTTCGATGCAAGAGGGCGCACCAGAGCGGCGATCGAATGTAAAATACTCGCCTTTGTACACGAGAACGTACAGTACCCGGAATATCTCCAACTGGGGGGACATCCCTAAACCCCTGGCACAAAATTCGAAGTGTCTCACCTTAATCAACCCTAAAGGGTGGAGTTGAGATATGTTGACCTTATAATATGATAGCAGATCCACCATAAATTGGGTCACCGGTAACCGAAAATGACAAAACTTGAAAAACTCGGCATACAGGGTAATCTTCCCAGCCTTCAGAGGAAAGGCGATGTCTCCAGGTTCCGGGCAAGTAGGGTTCCACTCCGGCAATATACGCCATTCAGCAAGAAAGGGTTCTAGTGCCGTTACCGACCAACTAGTATGTATCTGGGCAACACTCATGGTAGTTCGTGATGTGCTAGCTTTAGGAGCCATTCGTGGAATAGTGTGTTAACAAACGATGATGATGAGTTTCGTTGTTTTCACTCTCCTGGCTTAAAGCTATTTTATAGACGTTTGGAAGGGATGGTTTTGAAATTTAAAATGAACCGCCAACAGTCACACCCTTGAGATGCTCAGACTGGTAGAACGGCTGAAGCGACAACTCAGGGTGACGTCACATCACGTGCCTTAACCATGCGGCGCTATTCCCCAAAAGGATTTTTCATTTTGGAAGAAGTGGACCCACACTTGACTTAGGGATCTTATATTTTAGATACTTTTTTCTTTTTTCAATAAAGCCTAGCAATAACCAAGTCTGCTTATCACTAGACTTGGGGGGACATGACGAGGTAGGCCCAATCCAGATGGATCAGCCCATACCACTTGGAAGCCCAAAACAATTTAACAGTGTTGGCCCATTAAAGGATTTGAGTCCTTTAAGCCCAATTCGTTGAATTGTTATCTGTGGCATAATCAGTTCAACCTGACACCCGAGTCTTTGGGAATGAAGCTTCGAATAAGAGATAATGCTTATCTCCACAAAGACCGGGAAGTCAGTTCCTGAGGAAAGCCCGAAGAAGCGGTAACAAGGAAGGTAACGAAAGTATATAAGCAGATGAAAGGTAAGAGGTTAATTCATTCAAAAATACTCTCAGAACTCTCTCTTTATCCTCAACCTACATAGATACTTATTCTCACGCCGGAGGGTGGTCACAGGGAATCCCCCTTCCTGTGACGAGTCCTAACGGTGTTCTGTTTTGCAGGCGCTTTGTTCTTCATCATTCGGACCATTGAGAACCGGATCATTACTCTTTTGTATTCAAAGAAGGTCTAGTAGAGGTATTTACTTCTTCAGTTATATCGTTTGTTTATGAGGCTAAAATAATATGAAGTCTAGATCAACTTGTCTTGCGTGCTGGTGTGCATAAGTTATAAATTTTAGTTATGTTTTACTGGTTACACGGATTTTGTTTTAATGTTGTCACCGTTGCTTGTTGGTTTGGTGGCTCGCTGCTGACGATTAAATTCTTTTTTTTAGCGCTATGCCTTCCACTCTTCTCCATTGGCTTGGGGGCTTTAAAATGTGGTGAACCTTCTTAACAACTCTTGCCCTGAGCTCAAGCCCACCCAGCCCAAGCTTTAAACGAGCCTGAGTGCACGCCTAGTCGCTTATATTAAGCCAAGCCGTGCGATTCTGATTTAGAAGAGTAAAATTCCAATGATAGCATGACGATTGGGCTGAATTTCAACATCATAGATAAAAATCTGGTTTAAAAGAAAAAAACATGATTAATGATTAACCTGAACATTTTGTGTTTTTTTTTCCTTTATGAACGATACCCTACAAAAAATAGTCGTTTTTTTTCTCCGTTTTTTATATAGCACTATGGTACTCGTTGGAAAGATAATAAAACGTTCGTTAATTTGGTTTAATTTTGTTCTTTAAAAAATCTCGTATATAAAAGATATTAACGTTTAAAAAATATAGGAGAAAACATAAGAGAGAAAAATTTAAATTTGTTTTTAAATTTTTTTTCCTAAAATAACTCAATTTAATTTTTTATATAGACTAAAAACAGATTATTATTAAAATAATAAATTCAATACTATCACCTCAAGGTGCCACATGGCACATTCAATGGGTGGTGAGGCCTCCATTAAATGTCACCTCATAAAAAACTCAATTCTTTTATTATAACTTATAGATTAATATTATAGATATAGATGTTATGCACGAGCTGAATTTTGAAAGCTTAACCTTCTTATTAAAAAAGAAATTCACTCTTATCATCCAAGCAAGACTCGAAAGTCTAATTTGTCTGCCTTTTCAAAAATCGACTAGCTAGTTTGCTCGGTTGAGTAGCATGTTCTCAGGTTACGGTTGTGAAAGCATGAACCCATGACAGCAGTTCGTATGAGCCTGTGAACCAACACAGGCAAACCAGTCATGTTAGTGAAGTTGAGGATTCCTAAACCAAACTCAACTAAACCAAACTCAAAACTGTGACCAATAAAGTTGACTAAAAGGAGGGAAAAAAACCTTAAACATCAAACAAGCAGCCGAAACGGTTCTAGACAGTTAGGCAGTTCGACCAACCAAGCTTTCCAACCTGATTGGTTTGATGATAACCAGAACCCTATTTAAATTGATAGATAGCTACTGTACAAGAGATTCTATAGAATTGTTCGCTTACAAAGTTGCATGATACAAGTTTCACTATGCACAAAAAATGTACGTAATCAAAATCATGGTATCGCCTAAAAAATGTAATCAAATTATATATATACTTGTGACTATAATCGAACCAGCCTTTGTTCCAAGGTGTTTGGAAAGCTGTTTAACCTAAGAAAAAACATGAGATCTTATCTTTGCATCTCGCTTTTAAGTTATCATGGACGAAATATTTTAATTGTTTTAGTGACTTGTACCCGACAAAACGGACAGCGAGAAACAGCAGATGAACACCGACGACATAACACATGGCCACATGGAACAACAGTTATATCTACTTCATTGGTCAAACATATTCTACATAGCCATGCTGCTTTAGCCGTCTCAGCTTCTTTTGTTGCAGTTTCTGATTTTTCCTGCAAATATGACAAAATTCAAGTGAATCGATAATCAACAAGTCTGGTAAAACAGGTGGGTAGAGTCGGTTTCAGGTCAGACTGGGTTTTAGGTCAAAACATGTTCTGCTAAATGGGCTAATCATGAAATGGGTCGTTTTAGGAAGAACAAAATGTGTTCACCCGCTATATTTGCTTTTATGGCAGCCAGTAGCAGCAGGTGGTGGTGGCCCAGATGCGGCGGTGACCTATATATGCTTAGTTGATAAAGAATTAAAGATGCATACCTGCTCGAGTAAAGTGCTGCTTTAGAATCTTTTAGTTGTTCTTGCAGGGACAAAGTTGTTTGTAAGAGTGACTGCTTCTCTGTGTCCATTCTAATTCCAGCAGCGGACAGCATCTCTTGAACCGCTTGAACCAGCTCATGGGGCCGATACACGACCATGCTCAAGTTCTTTAATTGGTTGTCGCTGTCAAAAGTTGTTCAAATTAATAAGTTCTGTATAATTCAGCAGCAAACTGCAGAAGAATTTACTAAATAAAAAGAAATATATAAACCACCATTGCCTTGCATTTAGTGTGTTTGGATGTGCTTCAGTGCTTCGGCAAGTGATTATTGATTTTAAAGACTAAAAACAGCCATAATAGATACAAAAAAAAAAAAACAAATAAATAATAAAGCCAGCAAAAATGGAAACCTGATTTTGCGACTTCACTCCTCGAGACCCCTCGGGTTGGTCAACAGGGATACTGCTAACCCCTTATCGCTATCCTCAGACACCAAATGTGTTGAAGACTCGTTCCCAATGGATAAACTTTTGAACGAGAGAAAACATGCGACGAAAGAACAGTTTCAGTTTTCCCGGGAAGTGTTTCAAGATTAAATCTATAAAGTGCTTGCCCTGCTGATGGTCTTACATTCTCCGGAATTTTTCCATATTTCAACTTCTCTCCATTTTGATTTCTCCATGCCACTATCTCTCCTTTATAAAATGGTCTTAACGGGTGAAGTTGCACTTGCATTGCATCTTGTGGAAGAATATCCCTACCAAGAAAACCATTTCCACTACCTATGCCATCCGTCGATCTTTCATTGGCTGAAAGTTTTAGGATGTTAATAAGTGCGGTTTCTGAGCCTTCAGGACATTGAAATAACGAACTGATTGGTAACACGACTGGAGAACCCAAAACATGGCTCACGACAAGTGAAACAATTTCAAGAACTGAGACGTAACTTGGTGGTTCAGCAATTAGCATACAAGTGGCGAAACGGTCAACATAATAGAGAGCTCGATGACTGGACCGGGAACCACTTTCCCATTCTGAGATAATGGAATCTTTATATGCACGGGTT
Source organism: Ambrosia x helenae (assembly GCA_030844895.1). Taxonomy (NCBI): domain Eukaryota; kingdom Viridiplantae; phylum Streptophyta; class Magnoliopsida; order Asterales; family Asteraceae; genus Ambrosia; species Ambrosia x helenae. The sequence continues at coordinate 50,910 of JAUTDX010003297.1, read as the reverse complement.
ATGTCAACAGATTTTGGGATGAGCCAAAACCGAGTGTAGAGGGGACTGCACAAATTTTAATTTTGAGCGATGGATTCAAGTGATTTTTGTAGTGTCAGGAAATCCGGAATTTTGGATTCTGAAGTAGTGGTAGGTACAGTATTAAGAACATTTGATACAGCAACCTGAAATGAACTACTTAATAACTTTTCTCTGATGACTGCCAATGAAACCGACCCAACTTCTTCTAGAGTCTGCAGATGTACTTCCCGATCAAGCTCCTGGAAAACAATTGATGCCATGAGACCATATTTGGAAAGAAAAAGGAAAACAAGTGAAGCAAACAGATACTTAATATAATCCGGGAGATTGGGCCCCATATTGCATATAGTATTTCATGTTCTTCACACTTATTAGTAGGCAGTGGAACACAAAAGGATTTAAGGCCTTACGGGGGTGCTTGGATGTGCATTTTAATTAATAAAATATGACAATCTACCCTCTTGTCAACTATAAAAATACGTTTACTATCATATATAATTTCAGAAGCTATCTTTTTTTTCTTATACTCTTTACTATCATATATAATTTCAAAAGCCATCTTTTTTTCTTTCTAGTAATATTAACAATGAAAAATTCAATTAGAAGTTTTTTAAGACAAGGTTATCAGTTTTGTTGCAATAGGCCAACTATGAAACTGATGCCTAACCAATTACCTGATCCCTAAATGATTACATAATCAGAATCACATTCACTTCATCCAAGTTTCTAAAAATTGATTATAAGATACATCCAAACACTCCCTAGAGTGATAATATAAAGGTAGGAGATAAAGATATATGTCTGATACCTCCACAACAACATCAGAAAGCTTTCTTATCTGGAAAGCCGAACACAACCTCTCCGAAACATCATGGTGAACGAATCTCAATCTTGAAGAATCAATATACTTCACGTACCGCGAACCATATGGATCATATATACACATGCATTTGCATGAACCAGTCTGCAACCATCATCGGGGACAATTAACTCTGAGGCCAAATCGGAATCTAGGGTTTCATCACATAGAAAATGTAGAATTTCCATGACTGCACGGAGTTCGTTCGGATTAAGGCGTTGATATCCACAGATTTTTGAAGATTCGAAAGAATAACCATTGCACCAGAAATAGATAATGTGTCTTGGAGCCCAAGTTCTTTAAGAATCTTGACAAATGGCAGATAGAGTGAAGGAAGTTCAAATGCAAATGGGGAAAGATTTATGGTTAAACGGGCAAAAAGAGAGCTTGACGTAACTAAACGGGTCCCGTTAGCAGCTGGAATGAATGCTACTTGCTTCAACTCCGATACATCTGACAAGATAAAGAAAAAAAGAATTCAACAAATTTGCTAAAAAGTCCACGCAAATTATTTTAGATGATTTTAGTTGTTCTATAAGCAAATATTATGTAATCAAAATAAATGGAATTTAAACATACCTGAGGAAGATAGTGTACCCCAAATTTTGTCCAGATATTTAAAAATCTCAAAAGATGCTTCCTCAACCGATATCAAGCTGACCCATTAGGCCAATGAGCCAGAGTGTCTTCACCAAAATTTCTTCCAATAGCCTGCAATCATCATTACTCATTAGCTTGATAATACTTTGATTCTCACTACATCTAAAGGAAGTAAATCAACCCACTTACTCCTAAACGGGTCGGTTTGAGTTATATGATTAACAGATTAAACAGGAATGTAATTTTTGTAATCAAATTAAATACATTAATAATTTATAGAATTGTATACAAAAGTGTTGCCAGGTGGGTCGACCTGACCTGACCCATTCTAACCAAAACATATATTGACATGTTACACAACTTGCACGTTTTGTCGCATTTAAAGAGAACGTTATTCGTACCTGCAGGTGCTTTAAAACTATAGAAAAAGGAGGAGGGCTCCTTAATTGAAGAGGGCCCCACGAGTACTCAGGCGGGACCATGCTTTGTTTGGAAAGAATGGGAGCAGTGCTCCATGCAAGTGCCAGTTTTTCAACAAAATGGCTTCACTATAAGAGCAAAGCGCTCTTTTACCACCTTTCTTTCCACTTACAGATGGAAACCCTTTTTCTGCAGGAACACATGCAATCTTGCCAAGAATACTACAAAAATTATTGCTATAAAGAACAGCAAAATTTGCAAATATTGCACCGATAAGAGTTTCAGCTAAGGACCAAATCGCTAAAGAAACTTCAGACCTCGTGTTTGAAAAATCTTCTTCAAAATCATCAACAAACCCTGAAGATTTGGGTTTCATACTTTCGGCCCCAAGAAAACTCGACTCTTCTAGCACATTCTAGAACAATATCTGGATCACCAGTATTTTGAAGGCCCACTTTTCTTAATATGTTAAGCCATCCATCTGAAACAAACCTTTCACCAGGAAACTTTTGAACTTCACCAGAGAAAACCGATGCTAATAGTGAATCACCAGGATCGAACAAGTCTTTTGGTTTATATATATCTCCAGATTGTTCATCAGCACTTTTTACAAATTTGGTCTCTTTTTAATGTTTCGATGACTTGAGAATCTTGTTGGAGATCTTGCCAATTCATGGAAAGATATATTAGTATATCCTCTTGCTCTGACTGAGGTTTGTTTTCATATTCAGGCAATGAAAACTTGACTAATATTTGCTTATCTTGCAACTCGGTGACCCCAAGGGCTTTGACCAGTTGACTCTCAACAGACTCTGACCCATAAAAGAGGCACCGATCGTTATATGGTTTTAGGAAAGTATTCGAAGCAATTATACATGTTTCCTGGATGTTCAACTTTTTGTATGTACCAGTAACAGTTTTGTAAATTGGTAAATCACGCAACACTTCAAGATCTTCTCTTGTGTAATCAGAGCTGTTAGATGAAAAATCCAAAGCCAACAGTGAAAACAATTGATCGCAGTCTGATGCTAGAAAGGAGGTCAATTCAGGCAAATAACCAGAGTTTTTAGCTGCAACGAGCTTAGGTGGCTATAGCATGACCCAATGATTGACCGATAGCCGGGAAAAAATTAAGTGGAGGAACACAGTCCATGAAAGTGGAATCAACTATGGGTATGTTACATTGGTTAAGCAATGAGTACAGCCATGGGTACTTTTTACCAGTAACTTTAAAGGCTAACATATAAGGCTGAACCTCTTCAGGTAACGAATCCAAACACGCCACATCATCATCTTCGAGATCCCACTTGATAATAGCATTTTCGAGTCTGAATCTGGTAATATAGGCGGAATGAATATAAGATTGCAATGCTTTACACGGCATAAAATGGTCTACCAAGAAAGGCAGGAACTATCGGCCAATCAGAGAATAGCGCTAGATCTTGGGATCCGCTGAAGCTTCTCCAGAAGAGTCTTGCCCAGCTTTGAGACGGCCCACCTTCACGAACCGAACTTGCATTATTTTCCCATGAGAACCAAGGAGCTGGACTCGAGTTTATGACATGGTTTACCCAATTTTCATGAAAAATTGAACTCATATGATCAGCCAGCAAACGTGCAGAAAAAATATGCAGTTTTAATAACGATAACAAATCATCATCTGTGAAGATTCGGGCCAAAATCGGTCTCTCTAATATATGCGGATGGATAAACTTTTCAGCCAAAGGAATCATAAGTGATTGTTGCTGCTCATTTCCTACCCAAAGTTCGGTCAACCCCAATTTAGTAAGATGACTTGTTGCAGTGGGACACGGTAAGCCTTTAAGCTCAGTGGCTACTTTTAGAAGATTGTGGTCCACACTTCTTGTTCGACCATCAAAACCAGCCACTGGCAAGTTGTACCTTTCGTTAGTAAACTGCCCCCCCGGCCATGTCTTCAACAACCCCCCGCCCAAAATCAAACAGAGCCCTGCTGATACTTGCCACCATTTCTATCGGGTCCCCTTGACCAGGTGAAGTCAATGTTGATGACCTGGGAGGCCCACTGGGTTCAGGTGGACTAGGCCCATCAGCACTAGATGTACTTGGCTCATCACCATTAGACGGTTCTGGAAGCTGAATATCTGACAAACAATACTCGAGAACGTCCACATAAGTATCAATTGATTGTATAGCAAGTGAAGTTGGAGAATGTTTAAGAAGATCACGGACCATTTTTGGTTTAATTTCTCGTATCTGGAACCCGATTAACTGAATTTCAGACACCAATTCCCAGGGCACTGAAAATACCGGATAATGTTCTTTAACAAAAGCACAAACTGTAGCCGGAAGCACATTGCCACCTATTCTACTTCCGGGTTGTGAAAGAAACATGCCCTCTTCAGCTTTGACTAAATTTCCAGAATACAGCTGCCAAACAGGAAGGTCAACAAGACGAGAATAGAAACGCTTTACGGACCTGGTCAACTAAACAATTCCAATCCGCGTTAAGGGCTTTTGTCAAAACCAAATCATGAGCATCTTCATTATCATTAAATATTGATTTCCCGCTAGATGTGGGCCAAAAAGAATATATCTGACTACCGCATGCATTCAATGCCAAGTTAATCGAATGAGTTGCCCGTGAGTCAAGTGTTGAAGCTGTTGAAGGGTCCCTTCTTATCTTAAACATTTCCAAAACTAGCCTTACATATGAGTCCCGCACACAAGTCATAAGTTCTCGATTCCATGCTTCAATTAACTGATTTCCTGCATTGGGCTGTGCTTTAGATGACGATTCACTATCTTGGTACATAAAAATGTAACGGCCTCGATTGTGACGCACGAGAAAACAGCCAAGAATAGCAACAGGCATACTGATACAGTCAGATAAAGGAAGTGGAGACATGATGGAACGGATTGTAGGGATGTCAGCCAGATGTCCATTTCTTAAAATATGTACAGCCACACCAGCGACAGGTGTCAGGTTATAAGCTAGGTATCGCCTGGAATGAAAATACAATGTAAGCATGTTATGAGAAAATGTGCACATATGGATCGTTAATATTTAATACCTATCGAGAGCCATGTTTCTTGTTTGACCAGAACCCAAACTAAGTACAACAAGCCATCTGTCCACAACCATTGATCCCTTTTGGTACAATTTTATATCTACAACATGCAACTTGACTGCAGAACTTGAGGTACCAAATATATTTAATAACTGAAACTTCTTCCATTTCTTTTCTGAGAATGGATTCCTTAATGTTGCATGAGATGGATCCACATAAATTAGAAATTCTTGGGAAGGTTGTGGCTCTTTTTCCTCCCATGTTGATAATGACACCTGAAATTTGCACAAATTTACAACAAAAAAAGCCCATAAATGATCAAGTACTACTACAATTACAAATAAAAGTGCATCACGATAATGTACAAAAATGCCTTAATCTTTAACCAATAACCTGATTTTAGAACATTAACTATAAAGTAAAAGAAAGCGGTTATTGTTACCTCTGAAACTGACTTCAGAAATACAACTGTTCTGGATGCATGCTTTGTAAAATTTTCAAATATTTTTGTTATTTCTGTCCATCCAGAATCAACCCCGTCTCCAGTGAACTTTGATGAAATAGGCATCCGGATAACCGTAGAATCGCTTGACCATGGAACTTCTTGACCAACAAACATAGGACTAAACTGATCACGGAACCGTTCAGTCAAATTGGTGCCTGCAGTTGAGCAAAGAAATAAGAAACCTTGGAAAAGGTACAGAAAATAAAGCAACCTAATCAAATGAAGCATAGCAAATTTAGCAAATAGATAACGAATATACCAATACCTGTTAAAGTAAACATCTTTGCAGCTGGAGAGTGACTTGAAGGTGGAGCAAAAGCCATACCAAGAGGATCAAACATATATAAATAGCCACCAGACACAACTGAAAGAACATCAGTTACAGAATAACAGCTCATTAATCCTAACCCATAATTAAGCATGTCACCCCTTAAACCCCAAGGAGGAAGAAATTGGAGCTTGATATTTCATCCCTACTCAAACTGGCTCCTTCAAGAATAGCAATAAGTGCAGGCCCTTGGAAATCTCCTGTAAAGCAGCATAATCATAGGGAAACATCCATTATAAAACTCAAAAACATTTTATTCAAAAAATATATATTATATGGTTAATATAAAAATTTTCAGTTGAAGTATGTGTTGTCATGCAACCGAATTCTTTAAAATGCACCTATCACACAAAGTAAGTAACAAACTGGAGGGCAATAGGATGCACCATTTTGCATGTAAAACAGGTTCCGACATGTTGAGATGTTGTCTTCGTCAGCCCACATATAGGCCAGGCCCAGTATGATTTACTTGGTGATTAAGTTTAGCATAGGGGTTTAACCTAATTAGTGCTTATATAAATATATCTCTTGTACTTGTAATCTTTGAATCACTCAATAATAAGAAACCCTAGTTGCCCCCGTGGACATAGGTCAGTTTAGACCGAACCACGTAAATCTTGTGTTCGTGTGCGTGTGTGTTCTACGATCCTAACATGGCATATCATATTTCATATCATACATCAAAACAACAAATAGCACAAAAAAAGTAACTAACCACCTTTGCTCAAATTTCGACTTCAGGTAACCAACTATTTTTACCCCCAAAACCATCAAAGTTAGAAAAAAAAAAGTAACCAAATTTAAGCTAATTTTCTAACTGGGTCAGATTACCCTGACTTAAAACTCTGAAAGTTGGTTACACCTTTGATCAAAATTTGTAAGGCTTTGATAGTTGAGTAGAAATTCGACCATGGTTGGTTACTTTTTATGCGATAAGCCCTTCACGAAACTCGCTAAGCATAAAATTCATTTCCTGCATATAAAGTACCAACTCAAAAAAAGTTAAGATCAAACTGTACCTAAATTTTGCTGCAGCAAGGACTGGCATGGATGTTCACGCTTGTCAAGAATTATGCGCAGCTTTTTGGCTTTACAGCAATCTGCGAGTTCAATAAGATCAAATAACAGGAAATCTTTGCTTCCATACTGCTCAAGAAGATCACAGATTTTAGCATAGTCCATGCAAGGTAAATCCTTTGTCATTTCCTCACTCACTAAAGACATGGAGCGAAGAGATTGAATCCCTAGCCTGTGTGCCAGATCATTACTGATACTAGAATGTATGATATGTTTTCCCATAGGGGTATTATTTTCCATCCAAGGTGCATCATTATACATTACATCCCGTGCAGCCATAAGAACTCCTTGAAAATCAGGGACCAATAATGGACTATTAGATGATTCAAACATGCCTGTATCTAACTGACACTCTGAAACTGCCTCTAAAACACAAAGAACAAAATTCAACTGATCTTCTGAGAGTGGTAACCCTTTAACATCATTTTGTAACCGATGAAGGACATTAGCATAGTCGAAAACATCAAAATTAAGTCTAACTCCCAAAGCCAGAAGCAAATCTCGAAAAATCGACAATTCGGATGGAACAACATATAAATATGGACTATATTTTACAGGTGAGTCAAATGCAAGAGCTTCAACGGTTACAAAATCATCCCCAATCCAAACCCAATTAACACCATTGAGAGAAGCTTTAAGAAGCTCAAATTCATCAGTACCAACATATTCTTGTAAATTTGAATAAAGAACGGGCATATGCTCCTGTAAAGAAACTTCAAATTCAGAATCCAAATTTGAGTTCATCTTAAGTTGTGTATAGGAATTTGACAGAGCAACTAGTTGAGTAGACAAAATGTTTATATGTAACCGCTCTGTCCAGCCAAGCATACGTTGTGCATACACTGACTTACATTCACCATCCAGTATGTGCATCATGGATGAATTGAGCCACATCTGCGATTTTGGTCTAACCATATCTGGTGCAGCAATTTCTTGAGGCGTTGATAACCATGGAAGTCCCTGTAAAGGTGGGTCAACATAAACAGGACACCAACGGATGGTTTTCAGTTCAGACCAAAACTCTTCTCCAGGAATTTGATCAAGCAGATTATCTGGGTAATCATCTGGCAAGCTGGTGCCACTTAACCCTGCACTCCCAAACTCATTAAAGCTGAATTCCACTTCCTCAGTTGAGACCTTAAATGCCAATGCATCTAAAATACCAAGTAATCTCTTCCCACTTGCAACGGCATCTGGATCCATTGCATCATGCCGCATAGACACTGACCTGGCAGAGTCAAGCAAACCCTGAATTCCTAGGGTTTGCCTTAATCCAAGGGTAACTAACATCTCCAAAGTTTTTGGGTCAGTGAACTTGTCAGAAGGGAACAACTCCTTTTGCAGAAACTTTTGTAGCTCAGGTACACGAGGATCATATAGCCTGTAAAAGAAAGGCATATCATGTACATAATGTATAATTGCATATATACACTCGCTGACCATAGTTGTTAAAAGCCATCGCCTCTTGCGCCTAGGCCCATTTTTTAGGCGAGGCGATGCATTTGCGCTTTGAGTCAAGGAAATTGCGCTTTATTTCTCCAGGTGATGGTTTAGGCGTAAACTTCAGCTAGATTCCCAATATCCGGAGAGTTTCCAGCCAAATTCGTTAAATTATGGCTAGATTTCAGCCAGATTTCTATTTTATCTAAGGAACACTACTTCTATACACTAATACATCAATATTTTAAAATTTTTGATACTAACTAGATGAAAAATAGTATTATTTATTATATTTTTACTTTATTTTCATTGTTCGCTTTTTTTATCTCGGGCCCTCGCTTTTTTTGCGCCTCACGCCTAGGCCCCAGGCGAGGCAAATGCGCCTTGAGTGCGCCTAGCGCCTTTGATAACTATGTCGCTGACCCACATATATGAATATAATCAGAAACCAAACAGTAAATCATGTAAACGAAATGTAAGAATATACCTCTGTGGTTCTTGCAAAGATCCACCTTCTGTGAGGACAAAGGGTGTCATCATGAGTTCTTTCTTGAAGGAGCTATCTTCCTTGATCAAAACACGGATTTCATCAAGAATATTTGAGAGAACACTCTGCTGAGAAACAAGTTCTGGCATGCGATTGAATACGTAACTTTTATAAAAATGCACTCGAGAAGGTTCCTGGTATCCAAATACACATTCAATAATTTTCTTTCTTTGTCTGATTCAACACGAACAAAGTCATCATCCAAAAGATCCTCAATGATACCTTCTGGTTTAAGCCATTTAGTAGGTTCGGTTAAAGAAACAAGCTTTCTATTTCTAAAGGACTCAAACATGGGAATGTTTTTAATAATATTAATATGGGATTCATTTAGTAAGCCTCCAGAAAACCACTTGGATTGAAGAATGAAACTCCTAAGCTCGTGTAGCTCACCCTCTGATGCATAGATGAAAAGCTGTTCTATTTTCTCTGGTTCATAAGCAATTGCTAATAATGCATTTAAAATGCCACTTGCTGTTGCAGACTGCACATATTTGTTTAAATGTGGGTGTTCTAATTGAAGATCATGCCTCAATAATAAGCATCCAGTTTTTAGCAACAAAGATGACATGTTCTCACTCCATCCATCATCTTCAATCACATATGAATTCTCAGCAAGTTGCAAAAGATGATTGTTCCCAACGGGTAAGATTGGCCACTTAGAAAATACCGAGAGATCGTCACAATGTGAATTTAAATAACTCCATAACAAACTCATCCATTCCAAAGTCGGTTGACCGCGTTGACCAGGAATCCATGTCACCTGCTTCGCATGCATCCACTCTGCTGGAAGTAATCTCAGAAAGAGCTTTTCAAGCAAATGGCAATTCAGAAATGAAACATTGAACAGTTCACTTCGGGCCACGTCACATAATTTCCCATAAATGGCATCAGAAATTTCAAAATCCACAAGTTGGTTTGCAACAGAATCCTTTAAAAGATTATATGCATCTCCACGAGCTACATAAACTCTATCGCTCGACCCTCGTTTATCAAAAACCGTGAAGGAGCCATTAGAAAGAGGCAGCAGGGGTAACCCGTAAAAACTATCAGGCTCGATCGGGTTTTTAAAATCAAGTAAACAATACTCGAGTGCCAACACCATTCCATTCCGGTCACGGAATTCTCGTTTCCGGCGAACTAACAATGTTCTTAGTAACTGAGGTGTGAGAAAATGCAAAGATGGACAGAACTCCATAAATTTTTCCACATGAGCCTTCGGGATCGTTGTCATTGGCAAACCCGCATCAGATAACGCATCGATAAGATCACTTGCCTTCTCAAAAGTAAAATCAGGGAAAATGGCTTGTTTGGTTGATATCCATTGACCCCCTCTTGCTTTAGTAAACAATACACGAAGACCAGAATCAACAACAAAGTTATAAAGCTTCTGCATCATTGATACCCACGGGCCTGATGTTGCGGTTGTGGGCCAGAAAGAATAGAATAAATCAGAATTCTCGGTTTCCAATGTGAGCTTTTCAAGCAAATGACCGTAAGCCGGTGCAGAAACTTCTTCTAGAAGGTACATGTTCCATTCTGATCTTTTCTTTCCACCACCCGCCATGTCATTTCCAAACCATATATCCCTTCGGTTAGATGACAATTCAAAATATGCATTAACATGCACAGGAAGACCCGTACTTACCGGAAGTGGTAAAAAACAGAATGCCTTACCCATGAAATCCTTTTCAACTTCCAAAGTTTTTAAACATGATGCCACACAAGCCCATGGAATAAATTTATGAGATTTAGTGTCTTTAGCTTCAGAGTTTCTTTTACTATGGCGGCCATCAAAGCATTCACTAGTCAACCAGATATCTGACTTTTCTTCAGACAATCTTTTCTCAGTCAATAAAAGTTTTTGAGTTTTCCATGGCAGACCCAAGTCATTATTTCTACTCAATTTGTCAAAATAATGACTTCTATCTGATCCATCTTGATTTTCACGCATATGATTAAACATAAGCTGAAATGTGTTGCTTTCAGCTCCGGGTTCATCAATATGTTGCTTATGAACTTGATGAAGTAACTGCATCTCACTACCTACCCCTTCTTTTGTGAAAATGGATATCGTTTTCACATTACGTAAAAAAAGCAATGTCTCAGAAACGACATCAGCAAATGAAGATAAGAGTGATGTCACATCTTGAGGTGAGTATGCTTCCTTTTTTATTTGGCTTTTTGAAGCAACTTTAGCATTTCTTAAAGGGAATCGAAAGAGCGTACCAGGAAAAGATTGTTGCATGTCACAACCAAAGTGAAGAAATGGAGAAAATTGATCAGGAAATTGTTCTAGAATCTTCCTGCCAGCAAATTTAATCCGTAATCCAGGATGAGAAGGTGAGATTCCCGGTAAATTACATGCATGAGGATCAAATAACACAATATTCTCCCCCGAAACAAATGTGGGAATGTCTGTAAAATGGTAAACACAATTAAATCCTAAACCGAATCTTCCAATGGCAAATGGTTTATCGAGTTTACTTTCTTGACCAATTCGGGAAATTGCATATAAATCTTGTGGGTGAAAACTGAGTTATTAAAACAGTACAAAGCAGGCCCCTGCCAATCCGCCATTTCTGGGATAAAACAGATGAAGTCCCGTAGTGAGTGTTATCCAAAAGAAAAGCCACCTCGGAAGCTTTAGCGTCTTCAGCATTTTGCACGAGCTCAAAAAGTGTGCCAGGCCCATCTGCATACATCTCAAGAATATGCTTAAGCCTGGTGGTCAAAGCTTCATGTTGACCAAACGCTTCTGCAGCTCCTGATAAACTCACATTCATGGAATCCGCACTCTCAGCAAGTAACATTCGGCGAAGTGAATGAACACCAAGCTTTTCCGCCACATCATTCGAGATGTTACCATGCACATATTTTTGCACAGTTCTTTTCATATTTATGGCCACATTAGATGCATCATCTTCTGAACCAAGTAACCATGGAGCATCATTATAAACCAGATCAGTAGCATCAACTAAAATGCACGAGACATCTGGTAAGAAAATCTTAACTTGCTCTTCATACAATTGAACTTCAGCCAGATGTTGTGCAATTAGTAAAGCTGCTCTTAGCTCAAGTGGGTTCAAAGGAGTTGAGCCTTTAATTGTAGACATTCTGCATAAAATTTTGGCATAATCCAAAGGTTTTAAGGACTCCCGGATCCCAAGCTCAAGAAATAAATCCTTAAAAAACTGCTAAATCAACAGGTATGACACGTATATAAGGGGCTAAATGCAGAGAACCGTTGATGACAACCTCTTCTGGTGTTGCAAATCCATCTCCTACCCAAATCCATCTAGAACCTTCTAGTACAGCTTTCACAATATCCATCTCATCTGAATTTAGCATGTCATAAGAATGGAGTATATTCTAGGCATTGCTAAAGCCAATTCCTGGCGAAGCTCAGGATCCGTCACAGTCTCATTGTTTTTTCCGAGCTCAAGAAGTTGGGCAGCAATTACACTTCCACCTGGCGGCAATGACCACCCAAGGCAATAAGATAATGAAGTTGAAGAACAATCACCGTCCAATATCCGCATGCTGGCAGACACAAGCCATAAATCTGAGTAAAGTCTCACGAGTTTTGGTGGTGCAACCATTGATGACACAACGGGCCATGGTAACGATTGAAATGGAGATGAAACGAGCACTGGGCACCATGAAATTAACCGTAGATCATTCCAGAACTTCTCCAAATCAGATTTAAGATTATGTGCCCTAAACGCACTAGCGGCCCGTGAAAACATCCGGTTCATTGTTCCTTGATCATTAGGCGAATCAGGTAACCATTTTAATGCGTTTACTTCTAGATAAGAGAGAAGCACTTTTCCTCTAAAATGGGCCCGTTGTTGATCAATGTGCATTAAACGTTCCACCTGTCGAGCACTTTGTATGACAGCCTCAGGAGACACAGAAGTCATTAAACCCAAACCTTGTAAGATGTCTAAACTACTAGATTCTTCAAAAACGCCAACTGGAAAACTATCCGAATCTTCCAACAAAGCGTATAATTCTTCATTTCGAGGATCATAAAGCATTGTTGGGCTTTTCAACAAACCACTGGCGCAAGGAACAAATTCCAATTTTGCCACCTGTCCCCTGAAAGTCGGGTCTTCTGCCGACAAATGTGGTAACTCCTTCAGAACTGACATCATGACAATGTCACGAAACTCGGTTGGCAAATCTTTAATCTTATTAAACACGTATTGCTTATAAAATCTGGCCTTCCCCATACGCTCGATACCATAATATTTACTCAAAATTTCATCTTCTGTACCAGATAAAGTTCTTACAAAGTCACCACAAAGTAAGGATTCAGGACAATCAAGTGGGGGCAAAAATTTCTGGTTTTCCAATTCAGAATACTGGAAATTTTCAACAGATTCCCCGTCATACACTCTAAAAATTGGAAGTCGAATGCATGTTTTTTTATCCAAATCAGACATATTGTTTCCAATATACCATTTTGGATCAAGAAAAAATCCACGAAGCTCGTCCCTCTCAGAAGCTTCCAGAGTGTGAAGAAAAATTTCTTTGATATCATCATTAGAAGAGACAACGTCAAAAATTGACTGCAAGACACCTGCACCATCAGCATCACGTACATAGTTGACCAAATCTGGGTGGTCAACACCATGCCTTGTGTCAAGTATCTTACACCCCACTTTACGAAGAACAACCTGCATTTTGTCAGACAATTTATCTGCGTTCAACAATTTCAGCTGTTGAGATGGTCTGTAGAGTGACCAGAAACAGAGGGCAAGATAGGATAATCACTGAAAATGGACAGATTTTCAGTGTTACCACGAAGATATTTCCAGAATAGATGGAACCATGTTGTACTAGGATGATTTAAATTTGATTCTGGGTCCCACAAAACCGCGGTTTTATATTTCCAATCAGCAGGTACCACTTTCGTGAACAACTGAAGGAAGAACTTGACATCAAAAACAAAAATGTTTGTGGTCGGGATCTTGGCAATAGATTCCAGCCTGCTTAATATATTCTGGGGTGTATTTTGATCAATTACTCTATTGGGTACCTTTTGCAAGAGCATATATTCCAAATCATTGCAGACAAAATAAGATATCCCTTTTGAAGCATCAAAGAAAGAACCAAACTCACCATTTGCTAAAGGAATCAAAGGCAGATCATATGCGTTTGTAACAACATCATCATCAGTCAAATCTTCAAGACAATACTCCAACAATACAAGTTTTAAAGACCTGCTTAAACTGTTAATAGCTTTTGATTTCCTTAAAAAATTCCGTACAGAATCAGGAGTGACGACTTTTAACTGCACACCAGATGCAAATTTCAGAAGTGTATCCCGCAAGGGGATAGGCAAATGTACAATAGGTGATCCGAGCTGGACAAGAGCTGTACCAAGGTCCTTACTTTTAGAAAACTCATTATCATGAAGAAAAGCTTCCACTAGTGAGACCCACTTCCCCCCATCAAGATCTGAATGCAAAACTGGGGTATCGCCTATGTTTTTATAAATTTGCTCAACCAAGATGTTCCATGGCTCCTCAAACGAGCCAGTAGGCCACAAAGAATAATATGAATTGGTAGGACCAAGGATCGGTTGAACTTGAAGCAGTAAATTAACAAAAGATGAAGCAACAACATCCTCTAATAGAAGCCTGTTCCAGAGAGACCTTATTCTTCCACTTCTGTCCATGTCAGCACCATACCAAATGCCACGTCGGTTTGATGACACCTCAAAGTATCCATTAATTTGAACAGTCATTCCAGTTTTTACTGGCAACGGAAGGAAACAAAACGCCCTGCCATCTTTAAGAATATCATCCTGTTATACATAAAAAAGATAAAAATAAGTAAAAGTGCGCTAACGAGGAATACAAAAAAGATAAAAATAAGTAAACTTGCACTAACGAGGAATACAAAACACATGTAACCTGATTCAATCCAAATAATTGGGTTATAAGAGAGGGAAAGAAAGAGTAGCCTAAACTATTTCTGCTTGATTGGCTGGAATGCAATGATCAAGAAATGGAATGAGCAGGACAATGGAATAGATTGTTACATTCCTTATCATGTTTAATTGTCCTATAAGAATGGAATGATTTGTCATATTTTTTATACAAATATATAGGGGTGGTATTTATCTCTGTTTTATACACTATTTATTACCACTGAATTTTCTAGGTACCAATATTCCAAAATAAACATATGAAAACTCATATACCATAAAAAGATTATATGAGAAAAATCAAGTTTTCTACCCATGTTTTGGAAAATAAGAAAGTAACTTCACTAAACTTTCAAACTTGTTTTAAAGGTTTGTGTCATTACAGCTTTACATAAATAAATATTCACTCATTCTGTAATTTTCATTCCATTCCATGATGGAATGCAGAAGAATCAACCCCTGACTATGGAATGAAAATCAACCATACGCAAAGGAATCACATCCCTAAAGGAATGGTCCATCCATTCCATTAAACAAAACAAGCAACTTTTTTTCCATTCCATTCCTTCTGTGATTCCAGCATACCAAATGTTACAACACTAAAAAGTGAATATTACTCTGGATGAACTGTCTGAGATGCATGCTGCTACAGCTGCCCAAGGTAGTAGGTGAATGTCATAATCTTTAGACATACTCGAAGCAAAAGAACCAATCCTGCTGGATGCTGCTGCCATAGTCTGCACTATATAAAACGTATCTACTCTCTTTTGAGACTGAGCTCCATTTACATCTTCACTCAAGAAATCCAACAAAAAACCATCCATTTGATTATTTGAAGAATTTATAGATTTGGATAATCTCATAAGTGCTTGGCGATGCCAAACAGTATCTTTATCAGCTAAACTAACAGAACAGGCATAAGTTTTTCTAGGTTCAGGCATCTCCGTATCCCATACATACATTTCAATAGAAACTACACTTTTCAGAAAGAGAAGCGCGAAAACTCCTTCCTCAAATAGACTATTAAACATTGAAGAAATGTCATCTGCAAAATAAGCTTGCTTTGATAGCTTACTGTTTGATGCTTGCTCTTTATTCCTTAAAGGGAATCGAAATATGGTTCCAGGGAAAGAAGTTTCCATGTTGCAACCAAAGGCAATGTATGGAGCAAGTTGATCTCGGTATTTAGAGATGGCTGATGAAGTGACATACTCGATTCTTTTTCCGGGATTTGATGTGGAAACATTAGGAAGGTAATCACCCTGAGGATCAAACAGGACTACGTATTTGTCACTTACAAAAGATGGCAAATCAGTCAGATGGTACACCGAGTTGAAGCCAACCCTAACAAACAATGTGATGGCAAAGCCACGATTAATTAGTTAAAGATTTATGTTGGAAAACAGCACATATAAAGAAACCTAGAGATTGGAGGGAAAAAAAGACGATCATAATCGAGCATATATGTTAAAAGCTAGGACTTGCTAAAAATGACAAGCAAATAACGCTTGTTGGCTTGTTGCAGATTGTAACTTTAAAAGCTTGATATTAGTTCTTAACAGGTGATATCTTTCAACTGTGGTAGTTACATGTAGTAACCTTAAAGGTGTTATATGAATTCTTAATTGGGAGTGTCAAATCCATATATCCAACCATCTATGTATTTTGTGATCATAGTAGACAAGAATGTTCTCTAATACTCTCTCTAAGACCAGCATCCCGATGAATAGTTGATGGGGCATATAATATTTATTAAGAAAGCAGTCTGTTTATTTGAGGTAACTTAGCTTACCCACTAACCTCATATCTACCATAATCATCTAATAGTTTACATCATTTAAAGACAGCAGACAGCTTGCAATGCAAAACCCTATTGGTACAGCTCCTTCATTGTCAAGCATACCAATCTAAACAAGCATGTCAAGGACATACTTTCCTTTACATAAAGAGATACCCTTATGTGGGACCTTGCAAATAACTAAGGTTATGTAGGTGAACCTTGCATGCGATTGTATCAATGTATCTATGTCTAGATGTTGTCTCATGAGGCTATATATTTTTCTACTTTAATATGTTTCTTATTCACCACTTATTTTTTTTGTTATTTGTTAGCTCCCTACTTCGATGTTATTAGTTCATGTTGTTTGTTTTTGGAGCCGGGGGTCTCTAGAAGCAGCCTCTCTACCTACACGGATAGAGGTAAGGTCTTCCTACATCACAATAGTTTTGTTATTTGTGGGATTCACAGGGTATGGTTGTTATTTTGTTTGTTGTAAGGTCTTTTGTCTGGACCTCCTTTTTCTGTAGAAAAGAACTAGATTGCAACAATTCCCTTTAATGTCAACGTAAGTAAATGACTAGGCAATTTCACCGAACACCAATGCTATACTTTTTTAACATTCTTCAACCAATAGAACAAAATGTACACTCTGAATCAGCTAATAGAAGAAACAAGTAAATCAAACCCAATGAGATCACCGGATGCCATTTTAGCCACTTAGATTGAAATTCCGCAAATAATATTTCTTCCTAAACATTTACACTAAGAAAAGAATTCTAACATTCTTTTTATCATATTCAAGTAACTAGAATAATACATAACAACCTACTCTATAATGAGATCACAAGATGTCATTTTGGCCACTAGATTGAAAATTTCATTTGTTGGCTCACCATAGGTTATTAGGTTTCAAAATACCTTGCCACTAACAAAACCTTTAAAAGAGCAACTTATCCTCAAGATTTAAAAGTACGGAATCGTGCCTCGAGGCGTGTTGCCTTCGCCTCACGAGGCGTACTCATCAAGGTGAATCGAGGCATAAGCACAAGTTGGAACACAAAAAATAAATTTAAAAATTATTTATTTATCTTATTAAGAATAAAATACTTACTGGTTTCTTCATTAGATTCATCAAAAGATAAAAAACAAAACACACGTTAAAATAACATGGAATTTTGAAACTGACACAGAAAGTTTAAAACATCAAAACCCCCTGGTGCTCAATTTTTCTTATTACCTCGTCCTATGAGGCGCACATACAAAATAACCCCCCTGAGGGCCTCGAACTGCCTCGCCCGTTTTTTTAAACTAAGCTCACCCTAACTTAATTCGGCAACACAAACCCATTGGCAATCAATAGGATATATAATAGCAAAAATAAACAGTCAACTCGTTCCCCAATACCGTTGTGCACTAGCTGGTGGCCACTAGGGCAAAAATTTCATCATAAAGAATCTCTCCACAAAACAATCCTAATTTTTTTTGCGCAACATCATTTCAATTCGTTCAGTGGTTAGTATCCAAACAAAAGAAAACATATAACAACAAAACACACAATCACATAACCAAACCAAAAAAAAAAAAAGTAAACATATAACAGCATAACACAACAATCCCATAATGAACACATCCAACTAAACCGTAACAAGCTATTGATCGAAAATTCACCCGAAACAACCAATCAAGAATTTGGCAAGCAACTCATCCTAATCTAATTTGGCAACATAACCCCACCCACTAGCAATCAATTAGACACTCAACTAATTCCCAATATACAGTAGCCACTAGGTCACAAAACCCATCCTAAACTATTTCTCCACAAACCAACCCTAACTTTCTTACCTTCACATCATTTCAACTTATTCAATTGTTAGTAAACCATAACAAACAAACCATAATAAGTTATTAATAAGTTCCTAATCAAACAACATAGTTTTCGAAAACGACACAGTTTTCCGGCACGATGATCACCTCAACTTATTATCATTCAACAATATTCCAAACTACTCATATTAGCGGTACATTAACATAAACAACAAGTTAAAAACTAGTTAAACAAATAAGTTACTAATAAGTTCCTAATCAAACAACACAGTTTTCCGGCACGATGATCACCTCAACTTATTATCATTCAACAATATTCCTAACTACTTGTATAGTCGTATTAGCAGTACATTAACATAAACAGCAAGTTAAAAACTAGTTAAAGAAATAAGTTACTAATAAGTTCCTAATCAAACAACACAGTTTTCAGGAACGACACAGTTTTCCGGCACGATGATCACCTCAACTTATTATCATTCAACAATATACCTAACCACTCATACTAACGGTACATTAACATAAACAGCAAATTAAAGTTAAAAACTAGCTAAACAAACAAGTTAGTAATAAAACCCTCACCCGAACCGGCCGGTTTTCCAAGCCTGACTAATCTTCCCACTCCCACCGATTCTCGAAATACTAACAAAATCATCTTCAGTGAAGACAGCATTATTATACGCCAACAAAGCAGGACCTTGCCACTGAGCGAGCTGAGGGGACAGCAATGAGGATGTGGCGTGCGAGCGGCGATCGAGGCACAAACAGACCTTGGTAGCACCTGCGTCGTCGGCATTTTGTATTAGTTCTTTCAAAACTGTGGTGCCTTCAGGATAATTGAGTAAAACCTCACGGATTCGCCTGGTTAGGTCTACTTTTTGACCGAAATCCTCCAATAGAAGGGATTGTTCATCCATGGTTTATATTTATATAGTTGAGATCATTGAGGTTTGATGAGGTTTTGGGAAAGGGTAGTTGAGAGAGAGAGAGATGAGGGTTTTGATCTTGAATGTTTCAATGAGTTGACACCGGCTTTGGTTTGGTTGGTTTATGAGACTTGTGGATTGGGAAAGGATCTAGGATTTATATATCTTGCTTCCTTTGTTTAGTAAGAAAAAGTACACATTAATAAACTCGAGAAAGTATACGATATAAAGTCTCTTAACGTAAGAAGCGTAAAAAGTCATCATAATACGCCACCTGTTAACTCTGGTTAGGTTTAATTAACATAATTCTGGTTTATCACAGGGGTAAATTCGTCTATATACCGTTCCTTCAATTCCTTCAATCACGTTGTAATTAACCTAATAATTAATACGATTTCAATAATTAATGAGATTCAAATCATGATCGTCAACATCTAATTAATCAGTTATTCATCAAACCAAATCTTAATTTTCGTTTTTAGTGCTCTGTTTATCGAACAATAAGTTTAAAGTTGATTTTGTTTTTTAATTGAAATTATATGTTTGTTTATTATAAGGTTTTTATTGTTTTTGATCGTTTTTTTATTAGTTTTCAAGTTTGATATAAAAAATCAAGGTTTGGAGGGTTTTTCAGATGTTGAAGATGATCAGAGGTTGAAGAAGATATCAATGAATGCGTCTGAAGAAGCAAATGAGTGCGTCTGTTGAAGATGATCAGAGGTTGAAGAAGATATCAATTAATGCGTCTAAATAATCAAATGAGTGCGTCTGTTTAAGCTGTATAGTTGTTTACTTTGTTAGTTAATGAGTGCGTCTGATGTATATAATGAGTGCGTCTGTTTTGTATCTGTTTGAATTATTGTGTACATGTGATTTGTACAGATCAATTATTGGAACAAAACAACAGTAATTCTCGTGATTCATTGTATTTGTCACTTTGTTATTATTGTGTTCTTTTTATATGTGTTGTATTGATAATTGATTCTCACATCCAAATTCATACACAACTTATATATTTTTTTTTCAGTAATGGCTTTATCATCTTCATCTGCAAGATCTGAAATGATCAAAAGGATGCAAGATCAAATTGCAAAAGATTATGCTCTCGAGGGTCGGTGGTTATGTTCATGATTGATGCAAACAAGGGCGATGTTAATCTTGTCGAACAACTTACAAAATGCATAGCTCTTTTGAGGTGTTCTATTGAATTTAAAATTCAATTTTTAAAGTCTATGTAAACCCTACTATCTATTTGTTGTTTTGTTACTACATGTTTGTGTTTTTGCTGTGTGTTTTTTTAATAAAAGTGTGTTTTGAAATTACATTGTTATAATTCATAATCAGTTACTGCGTCCAAATTACAAGTGAGTGTGTCCAAAATAGTAACAACACTATAGTTTACATTATAAGTGCGTCCAAAGTAAACAGATTAAAAACATGAGTGCGTCCAAAGATTACTGCTAGTTATATATAATAAAAACATAAGTGCGTCTAAATGGATACTCATTTGAAGATGAGTGCGTCCAAACTAGTAAGCTAGAAAATACATCAGAAAGTTAGCATTTTAAAAGTATTAAAATAAAATTACATAAAAGAACCATTAAAATTGTTTATAAAGCAGCCACCCTCTTCTCTAACTTTGCCCTTGCATTCTCCAACATTTTTGTTTTTGCTTTGATTGGCCTTTTTGCAAACTTCAGAGCTTATTCACTTATTTCTCTCCTGAGTATGTTGTATGGGGAGAGTATAATCTTTGCCACATACTTGAACCGCAAGGCAATCAACTGCTTCTGTTGATATTGTGATTCGGCTGCAAAACCATTGTTCCACGACTGATACCCTTTAAAGGTTTCGAGGGTTCTCATGGCGAAGATACCACAGTCTACATGGTTTTTTGCAGTCCTCCATGTCATCTATCTTCTTATAATAGGACATGTTTTAAGATTGCTAATCCCCTGTGTTTTAGGACATGTCTTCAGCCACACCCGATACAAAGTGTGTCTCTGTGAATATTTTTATTCAAAACCATTAGTTTATTATCATAATACTGTGCAGGTATATGTTATAATTACATACCAATATTTCTGGCACGCCTTTGTATCGTTTTGGTAGGTCCTCTCCCTCTTTAGAGTTGTCAAGCAAGTATGTTGTCCCATTATTCACATCAAAAGCCAATACATATAAATGCTTGTCCATCCACACCGGTTGAAGAATCATGTCGAACTCATATAAAGACTTTGCTTTTATTTTTCTGAAGATATCTTGGAGATTGCTAATGTAGACATTTTCCCTTTGTGTCCGAGTAACATCTACCTTATTGAAGTCTGTAGGCTGAATATATATATATATATATGGGGTAGGGATCATACAAGAACCAACTTTAGGGAGAGAACTAAAGAACCAATGTGAACATGGGGTATTATTGTAAATATGTGATTAGATTTAAAAAAAAACAATCTCCTTTCATTAATTCTTAATCAAAAACCACATCACTCTCTCTGATCTATCTCTCAGATCCATCTCTCACACTCCTCTCCGACCACCACCGTACCATCCGATCTCCGTCGTCATTAATTCCGTTCAATAATCCAACTATTTCTCCTAATATTAGGTCTGTACACATCCTAACGCACACACTACATCTATTTATTATTCAGTAATTTATTATCTCAAATCTATTCATCGATTAAATAAAAGCATTTCGTTTAACTCTTGTTTTACGATATATATATTTAAATAATCCAACTCTTTCTCAGATCTATTTATTAAATACCTATCACCTTGTTTACATGTATTTATTGTAAAACCATTTTGTTTAACTCTTGTTATATGATATATATATATATATATATATATATATTTGCATGCTCAATTGATTCAACTTAACATTCATTTATTGTTAATTTTGTCACATATGTCAAGTTTATTGGTTAATCTATGGCTATAAGTGATTTGGAGAGTTTGTTGTTGACAATGTCAGTTTGTTAATTAAATAGTTTTTGTTTTATTAGCCAATTGAGATTTTATTAGATATGTCGGTGACTTCGTGCACCAACAGTTAAATAGATGATCCGTATGAATCCCATGTGTTTATAGAATAAGAACATCTTGTTTTTATTTATTAGAAAACTTAGTTTTAGGATTAGATATCTGTGTTTGTTTTTATAATTTTGTTTGCATTTGCAGTTATGATTTGGCGATACCGGATTTATATGATATTGCTGGTTTAAGTGGTTATAGTCTAAGCATTGGATGAAAAACTGTATAATGATTGTTTTGATGTGTGTGTGTGTGTGTGTTTTACTGATGTACTGATTTTGTGTTTGGTGAATTAGGTTTGAAGTGTGTTTGTTGATGAATTGTTTGCATATATTATATAGGAGGATAATTTGTGTTTTGATGAGGTGCCATTTGTTTATATTTACATGTGCATTAAGAGTGTTAATGCACATGTGCATAACACAATTGTTAATGATTAAAGTAATGTTTATGCACATGTGCGTTAAGACTATTATCATTAAGGTCATTAACAATAATGCGCATGTGCATTTGTTATGTGGTAATGAAAAAAGTAACGTTAATGCACATGTGTATTAAGATTGAAATTTTGGTTTTCTTATGTGTTTATTTTTTGCAGTTAAAGAATGGGAAAAAATCAAAGAAGGTAACTTTTGTCTTAGAATCGAGGGAGAAAGGGTCAAAAAATGTGTCAGATGCGATTGAGGATGATAATATAATCGTTGACCATGAAGTTAAAAAAGGTTATCACTATTTATTTAAGCAATTTAAATATATATGCACGTGTGCATATATGTATATTTTTCATGTTAACTAATGAATGTTAATTATTAGTTATTTTAACTTATGAACAATGTGATAAATTTGAGAAGTATATGATGTTCAGGATGATGGATGAAAAAACAAGGAGATGTTAGATGAGGCATCAATGAGGTGTGAAAAGTGTTGTAAGAAGATAAGTAAAAGGGGGAGAAGATAAAAGGGGACAAATAAGCAACTGAAGGGGACACTGTTGGTGAATGTGAGGTTGTAAGATAATTAAAAGTTTGTAGGTAGGTGGTTAGTGGTAACATGGTTGGTTTGTAATGTGGATATTTTTTTTTTGTTATCATTTGTTTTATTGTGTTGATGGTTGGTAGAAACTACATGTAATTGTATAATAAAAACATATGGGTACAAAAAAGTTTGTTGTTTGAAGGATGATGCATGCACATATGTATATTGTGGGTGGTCTTATATGGTGGTTGATAGGTTGATTATGTTTGTGATTAGTATTTTGGCATATGTAAATTTGTATGATAAGGAAATTGACATATGCACATGTGCAAAATTATAATTAAACTCCCCACCACCCAAAAACCTAAAGTCACCACCAAATCCCCCTAAAGAAACCTAACCCCCCCCCCCCCACCATACCTAAAACCTAAGACCTGAAGCTAAACCACTCGAAAACCTAACTATATTAATGAAATGCACATGTGCATGCAGTACACGTTTCTTATTTTATAGTTCTTATATAGGGTTATTTTAAGTTTATTAATGTTTGTTGCCCTACACTTGTCCTATTTTCAATTTATGTTATAATATGTATGACTACGCAATTGACGAGTTCCAGTGTATTTTATATATCTCTTCGCATCCGTTTAATGATCATTGAATAAATTTTTTCACTCCCTATATCTCATGTCGCGTCCATTTAATAATCATTTAATTATGGTAACTGACAATGTATTCAAAATTGTGATTTAATAGTGAAATGCACATGTGCATACGGTATATTTCTGTATATATAACAGCGAATTGCACATGCGCATTAGGGATGACGTCATATGACGTCATAACAGCCATTTTTTTATTATTTTTTTTTTTTCGAAATACTATTACTAAATAATCATTTTGGTGTTTTTACTTTTTTTTTTTTATGGAGGGGTTTTTGTAGACATACTTCATATTTACAAAAATGGCACCTGTTCACACTGGCTCCTTGGTTCTCTCCCTAAATGGTGGTTCTCAAATGATCCAAATCATATATATATACAGTAAGAATAACGAGTGCGTTTGTTTTTTTTTTTTTGCAGTTAATAGAGTGCGTCTGTTTGTGTTTGTAAGTGCGTCTGTTTGTGTTTTTAACTTACTATCATGTTGGTACACAGAAACAGTCTCTTTAAAGACCCATCCTTCTTTGCCTCCTTTCTCTCCATTTCCTCATAGTTGAGAATGTCTGTCCATACATCTATTGCATTTGTACATAGCCATATATCAGGATGTAAACTTTCAAAAATCACTTTAATGACCTCATTCCAGGATTCATCCCAATAACAGATTTTCTAAAACATTCCATATGAAAAAAATTAGTAAACAGTTTATATTTTCTGAGAAACAAAATATGAAGAAAGACATTTACATTTTTATCTCGAATTGGTGCAAACATGTATTTTGTCACCTTGATTTCATCTTCAGTTAATTTTTCAATTGGACAGACTTGCTTCCCGGTGTATGGTGATCTTAATGCATAAGAAGGGTTTTTGTCCCTAACGGGCTTTTCATAACCAGCCACCGCTTTTTCTTTGTCTTTCCCTTTTTCTTCCACGGCTTCCTTTACTGGTGTTTTGTCTTCTTGAGCATTCTTCTCTTTTGGTGTTGTCTGATCATCATGAGCTGCATACGCACCCGGTTCTATTGTTTGTAGCTCAATGAATGCTGCGTCACTTATTTCTTGTGATTCTAAAGACACACCAGCATCGTCCAGTGTTTCTGCTCTTTCTTTCTCCACTCCTCCGGCAGGTTCTTCGTTTGCTGTCTCATTCACATCACTCACCTTATATACACCTGGTTCAACCGTTTGCAGCATGTTAATTGCTGTGTCACTTATATCATATTCTTCATTTGCAGTTCCCAAACCTTCCTCAACAGCCCGATCACCCATTTCCACCTCATTCCCCCTCATTCAGGTTTGAAGCTCCAGGCAGTTCAACATTTTGATTTTCAGCTTCAACATTCTCTTTGACAACTTCAGCTTCCTTCTCTATCTCAGCTTCAACATTTTCATCTCTCTTACCTGTAGTGTTCAGGTCGTCCCACTTGTCACACAACTTCATCAACTCTGGAACCCACAAGTATTTGGTTCGTGCCTCCTTAACCATTTCCCCCATCTCCTTTTGTATTGCTTCGTATTTCTTTATGTTTCTCTCCATTGTTTTTTATCCAAACCTGTGGATTTATAAAGATCAGTATATATATATATATATGAGTGCGTCTGTTTAAACCAGTAGATTTATAAAGATCAGTAGATTTTATATGAGTGCGTCTAAATTATATTTACAGATTTTACAGAAAACAGAACATGTAATATGTAAGTGCGTCTAAAGTAACAAGTGAGTGCGTCCAAACTAAGAGTTGTACCTTTTTTTGCCTTCAGTGAAGCCTCATACTCTGCTTCTTTTCCCTTCTCAACCAGACTCAGCTGTGGTTGAGTTTATGAATACTCAAACATTTGCTGTGTCTGGGTACTCATCTCGTACTGTCTCCAATCTCCTTCTTCATCAACATCATCTTCAATTGTCACCTTTTTTTGTGGAGTTCTCCCCACTGGCAGAGTGTAATAATCATCAACCTGCCTTTCTTGCATTGTGACCGACATATTCACAACATCATCTGGATTTTGATTATTTTGCAAGTGATCATTTACTTCAGCCTCCGCATCATCTCCATTATCATCTGCATCAACCTCATCATTATCTCCCCCATCATTCTTATCAGCTTCAACTTCATCATCTCCATCATCTTCTTCAACGTCGGTCAATGGCCCGTTGTTATAAAGATGTTCCTCCATCGCTGTAAGTGAACTACTTGTAATGTAAGAAATTCCTGGTATGCTAATTCTTTTTTCAGATGGACGCCTCTTGTTGTATTCATGTGTGTAGATAACCTGCATGTGTTCAAATCATCATATATTTTTTGTTAGAATTACAAATGCATTTAAATTATCAGCAAGTGCGTCCAATAATAAATAAATAAATCAAATGTGTTTGAAGTCTTACACTCAGCATTACAATTGGACCATTATACTGGTCTTCTATCCATTTTTTTTTGTTCTCACTAGACATTCAACCAGGTAAGAGCACCAATCCATATTCGGAATTTCTGCCTCATCATCCACAGCATGCAAAAAGCTTTGATTGATTGTGGTTGATTTTGTGATCTCCCCGAAAACTGTGTTCCATAGCACAAGAAAATTCAACTTAAACAGCCGTCCACCCTTTGGTTATACCTTAACAACGTTTGTTACCATCTTAACACTGACTTTTGTTTTATCAAATTGATCCTTGAACTCATCTATTGTAGAGTCAACACCTTTTCTTGCCCTTGTGTATTCGAGCACCGGCTTCTTTCCCATGGGTATCCCAAAAGCTTCATGCACCAATGCAGGTGTGATATTGATTTTCCAATTTCCAGCATTCAGTTGGTTTTTATCCTCATCATAGTTTACTATCAGCGAGTAACCCAAGGCTGTTGAGATATGTTCAATCTTAATGTCCAACACAGACCCAAAACCCATCTTCGTTACTTCATCTTTCTGTTCATCAGTGTACTCTTGCATGCTTTCAACAAATTCAGCAGAAGAGCATCTAATTTTTAACTTCTTATCCCTGTATTCCACAAACTCCCTATCCTTTAGTTTCTCTCCTTCTTAGCTTCATCCACTTTTACCTTTTTAACAGGCCTTTGGAAATCTTCGTCTGATGATTCTGAAGGTTCTTCAACAGCTTGTTGTTTTTTTTGCTCTAACCTTTGTCTCATTTTTTAACATCATCTTCCAATCTTTTAGCAGCTTCCTTGTTGACCTTTTCAACCCTTTTTTAATCTTAATTAAGTTTTTTTATTGGTTGTTCTTCAAAATCAGGATCATCCCCTGCTATAATTGTTCATGTGTAAACAAAACAATTCAGACGCATTAAGACAAATATTCAGACGCACTTACTAACTAACAAAGTGGAAACAATCAGACGCATTCATTGTATACATCAGACGCACTCATGTAACCTAAATCAAACATCACATTTTTTCAGACGCACTTATGAATTACTTGAGACGCATTCATGTTTTTCAGGTTAAAATAAACTACACTAGTTATACAAAGCATAAAAACATAACTTCTACACCTTTTATTTTGAACAAATGTTTTAGAAACAGATCTGATACAAATAGAATGTATGATTTTGTTCGTACCTGTAGTTTTGTCATGTATGATTTTGCTTCTTCTTTCCCATGTTTTACCTGTATTCATGATTTTGAACAGTTTTTTGGTTTTAGAAGTTATAGATTATAAGTCGATGTTAATTTCAAAATATAATTAGAAAAAACGCACCTGCATTTCGTTTCGAAGACATGTTGATCTTGTGTGTTTTGATCGTCTCTCTCTCTGTTTTTGATCGTCTCTGTTTTTGTTATTTTTGTTGATTTTGATCGTCTGTGTGTTTGTGTGTGTTTTTGATTTTGAATGTAGTAAACCCTAATTAAATGAGATGATTCTTTTGTTTCTCAATTTCAGTAACCGTCGACTATTTGGCAGTTCAAATTAAAAATAATTTAAACGAGTTTAGAATTTTTTTTGACTAATCTACCCCTGGTTTCATTTAAACGCGTTAGTTAGATGATGGGTTAGATGATCTGATCTGGGTTTGATCTAATGGTCCAGATTACTTCTTACGCTTCTTATTTTTAGACGCTTTATACAATATCTCTTCCCAATAAACTCAATCCTAGTTGATTAAAAGAGTAATTTAGACTTTTTTTCCTTTCTTTAACCTCTTATTCAAATTCGATTAATTATATTCGACAATCCAATATATAAGAGACTCATGTTCAATTAATTATATTCGATTTTCGATTGAAAAATTTTAACGAATCTCTGGTAATTAACAATAGTTGTCGAGAATTATGTGATGCTCTGTGTTTTTCATTCAATTTTTCAATCTTTTATTTACGATTGATAACGAGTGTTTATCCTATGAGTGACTTAGTTTTACATGTTGATTATATGTATATCCTCACACTCTATATGTGTGTTGTTTGAGATTGTATTTACAATAATTTTTACCACCAACCACCTCTGCTGAAGACTACTCAAACCCTAACAACCTCTAGCCATTAAACTCACTGTCGCCGTCGCCCGTTAACAACCGAAAGCCTCTCGAACAGGACGGATGCTACGATCTGTTCATTATCAGCACTTTTTGTTGACGTGCAAAACCCTCGATTAGTTAGGACGATTCGAGATAAGGAATGAAAAGAGCGATTTAAGTAGAAATTGAGTGAGGGCTTGTGTTTGAGCAAAGGTTCAAAGTAGGGGTATTTAAATCAGTTGTGACGTATTTGAATGTGCGTTTACAATTTTACAACGTGCGTTTGAAACATTTGAACGTGCGTTTGTTTGCACCACCAAATGAAGTTTAAACGCACGTTACATATCGAACACATATGTAACGTGCGTTTAAAAGCCTCTGTTATCACAAACTTCGTCTGCGACTTATTTTAACCTAATTTTTTTTTATGTTTAATCGTTTTTCTTGAAATACAATCGAAAGTATTTCACAAATATAGCGAGCGTTTATTCATAATCATCTGTTTATCGTCTCATTTATCGTTTACGTATACAACCCTCTATTTTCTGATTTAAACACTGTTCTTACGTTTTCGTTCAATTTAATCCATTTTTATTTGTTTTTTGATTGTGTAATCATTCAAAATGTTAAATTGAGTTGAAATGGTTTAAATTAACTTTTTGAAAATGTTTTTTACGGTTTTTTCTAATTTACCCTGATTAGATTAACTCAAAATCTCAAATATCAAATACTAGCTAATTACCCCGGGAAGGTCCCGGGGTTGAGAATTTTAATATGACTCAATAAAAAATGATAAAAGAAAATGATAAAAGAAGAAAACTCAAATTACGAATTGTCATCACAACTATAACATGAATTATCTACAATCAGAACAAAGAAATATAAACCGTTTCGACTGTTACCGTATCCCCTAACCGTCTAAGATGCTACCATCTCAATTATATTGGTCCCCTATGAATTTGATTCCTATATTAGCCACTAATAATAACAATATGATATCACTACATAACTAAAGTAAGGACATAAACTTAAATAAAAAATTAAACTCAAATCACGAATTGTCATCACAACTATAACATCAGTTATCTACAATCTGAACAAAGAAATATAAACCATTTCGACTGTTACCATAATGCCTAACTGCCTAATACGCTACAAATCACATCTTCTGTATCTCTTTTATCAAATAAACAAAAGCTAAACTTATGAACCATCACTTCTCTTTCTTCTATCATTTACTGCTCGTAGTGACTCAAACAAAGTAGTCGCAAATCACAAATAAGTCAGCCTGCTAATACGTTATCACTTACCATTATGATATCCCTTTGATCAAGTATTTTAAACATAAAGATAATCATTTACCTTTGTTGTTGTCTTGTGGGAGTTGAAGGCCCATGAGACCAAGCATATCCCTATCTACTGGAGTAAACTCCTTATCATCCATCTCTCGATATGCAACCTGAATTGCATAAAGACACATCAGAATATAAGGAAAGGAAAAAAAATGTTTGGAATAGGAGTTTTGAAGGTAGGAGCAAGAGACGAACATGTAGTAGGCTAGAACTTAGCAGCACGAAACCATGGAGCAGGGTACGCTACGTATTCTCTAGAATACGGTGTGGTCCAACACCTCATGTTTGGCAACTTCTTCATATTCCTAATTTGCAAAACCCCTTAATGAAATAATTAAGTCAATAACAGAAACATGTCTTTAAACAACTTGAAGACATACATGTGTGAACGTAACACATATGGCCTATAAACTTAATAAATTTATTAAAATATATAACAGGTATTTTCCTGCCAGATAGAACTGCAAGTGCAGCATACACACTTTCAGGATCTTGTGGCTGAAAATCAAACACCAAAACCAATCAAACAAAAAGAATTAAAAAAAACATCCAAAAAAAACCATTTAAATTTAATAAATTATTGGAACAAACATATGTAAAAGTATTAATGATGATGATGTTGTTAGGATGAGATCGAGAAGAAGATATACTCATCGTAGCAAACAAAGTCATGGTGTTTAATTAATATATAATATATGATAATGAATTATGTTTAAAAGAAGGGTTATGTTATGTTAATAATACATGCATATGAGCTGAAAATGCAGTTAGAAATAGGACTGGCAAATCAAAATTAGTCCAAGTTTTCTAAATCCACTCCCATCTATACACAACACTGTATGAATTATAAAACTAAAGAAAAACATAATATTACCTCATTCTCAATAACTGCAATCTGTTTTCTACGATCAGTTATAAGTATATGGTTCAATAACGTCATTGTTCACCTCTGTTCCCATCATTGTCACCTTCAATCAACCGTTCTTCAAAAGCCGACACCACCAGCCTTTTGAACGATGGGAAACCCATTTTCATAATTTTCGCGGTTGATATCCAAAGCCAATATCTAAAAGTAAATTAAAAGATTTATATATTTAACATTTAAAATATTATAAATACCATTAAATATGTCAAAATTACTATTTTAGAACCTTTCCATCATCAAGGAGAGCTAGAGCAGTGGACAAAGTGAATAGCCAGTATAGACACCAATCTCCATAGTGTTTTTGGCATTGATGAGCTTAAAAAGCAAGTTCAAAAATTCATTTATAAGCTTCCTATATTATATATAAAATAAAGAAACAGAACCATCAAATAATTAAGAAAATCATGTGATGGTAAATTCCTTACTCATGTCATGTTTCTAACAATCACTAAGAGTTGTGTCCGTCACTTAAAGCTCTCTATTGTAGTGTCTTCACGTTTCTTGCCAAGGGTGTTTAGCGGTGACCTCATATCTTAAAACATCATTATCAATTTTTGACATGAATATACAAAATCTGAATTCATAATCCATCTTATGATCCTTCTCTGCATATGGCTTTGACTTTGAGGGCAGCGAAGTTGGCGTCGATGAAGTAACGAACGCCGGTATTGGATTGGATTACGTCGATAAACTCGTAGTTACCGGCTGTGAGTCCACCGGATGTCTGCCACTTTGTCTTGCAGATCACAGCGTTGTAACCGAGTTTTTGAAGAAATAAATTACGTTACGGTTGAGTATCTGTGTGTTAGGTTTAGGTTTTAAACAGAGGAAAGCTTCTAAGGCTTTCAGAACATTAGAGAATAGAATGTTTATAAACCTATCAGCGTTTAGGTTTCGTAATATTGAATTTAATTCTTCAGTTATAGCTTGATCATGATCTTGATCTGAATCTGAATCCGAATCGTTGCGAAGTTGGCGTCGATGAAGTAACGAACGCCGGTATTGGATTGGATTACGTCGATAAACTCGTAGTTACCGGCTGTGAGTCCACCGGATGTCTGCCACTTTGTCTTGCAGATCACAGCGTTGTAACCGAGTTTTTGAAGAAATAAATTACGTTACGGTTGAGTATCTGTGTGTTAGGTTTAGGTTTTAAACAGAGGAAAGCTTCTAAGGCTTTCAGAACATTAGAGAATAGAATGTTTATAAACCTATCAGCGTTTAGGTTTCGTAATATTGAATTTAATTCTTCAGTTATAGCTTGATCATGATCTTGATCTGAATCTGAATCCGAATCGTTGTCTTGTGTGTGGTTTTGTCGGATTCATCGTCGTTGATCGTAGCGTTGTTTTCTTTTTCTTCATCGAAACAATGGAGATAAGATAGAGAATGAAACTACTCGTTGTTTGTTTATTAGGGTTTTGAATAAAGAGAGATTTATTTTTTTAATTTTTTGATTATAAAACCAAAAAAATTAAAAACATCAAAACTTTTACGTTAAGATGCCACGTGGCGATTTCAAGGGGGGATTGAATGAACCAATGGACGCCACGTCAGCAAAAGGGCTTTGTTTTATATATATATATATATATATATATAGATATAGATGATTGTGCTACCCTCTTCCTTCCACGTTTATCTTCCCTAAAAACCGACACCCAAATGCACACAGATGTTTTTTTCATGTGCAACTAAAAGCGAGAAAAAAATCCCAAGTGAACTCGGAACACAGCGAAGAAGACGACTGCCCGCCCGCCTCCTGCCTCCCACCAACAGACCCATCGCCCGCCTCCCTGCTCTTGGATTAACCAACCAGCTCGGCTTCGGTTATTATTATTATTAATATTATTATTATTAATCGGGCTCCGGTAGATTCGGTGCATTAGGGTTTAGGATTAGGAACTGTTTTGCTGACTCAATTATATACTGATTAATAATCAAAGAGTTAGCAGTTACAGACATGGAGAGAACACCAGCAGCTTCTGCAATGGATTGGAGCATTCAGCTTCACAAATCCCTACGCTCCAACAACCCTCGTCAGTTTCTTTCTTTCTTTCTTTCTTAATTATTATTATTATTATTATTAATTATTATTATTATTATAATCTGCTTGCGTTTATAATGTTTTTACTTATTCGAATTGGATTTGGATAAGAAATTTCCTGCAACTTCAACACCTAATGTTGTTATGCTCCTGCTACTTTATTTGGTGTGATTTAAATGTGAAGAATGACAATCAATGTTTATCAATTTTTTTTTTTGAAACACAAGTTGTAACGATCAATTGAATGAACCGCGCCTTTATCTCGATACAATTCTTGTGTTTTTTTTAATTAATTCAAAGAGATTGTTGTTGGTTACACTAATTCTGTAGAGAAAATGAGGAAGTGATTCTAATGCATGCGGAAACACGCTTTATTCTTTTATCTGCAAAGCAATTGAAAGACTACAACCTCTTTATTATTATTTAGTACGTAAGGCTCAATTAGGTGACATATATACGTTTTTACTTAATGATCAAGCACACCTCTTTCCAAGTTTGAGATGAAATACATTTGAGCGGAGACGTAATGTTTGGTGCATAGCTTCCGCTAGTTTTTGCCTTTAACCCCTTGAAACCGACCTACCTCGTATATTTGTATATTTTAACCTCGTCTTATTGATTTGCAAGGGTATTAGCGTGGACGTGAGTTTTTAGTGATGGGTTCTTACGGTTATGAAAGAAATTTGAAATGGATATGTTTTTGTCTCCATGTCCAATTTAGTTATGGAATCTTTATTTTAAACAGAGAATAATTCACCATTGAGATGTTGATGGGATTTGTTGATTCCGTTCTAGTTGATAGTCATAATTAAGTAATAATGAAGTAGGTTGTTTTTGTAGGACCTTTTAGTAAGGTTATAAATTATTTATTATTATTTTTTTATCATCATCATCATCATACTCAGTTTATCCCACCAATAGCAAAGCTAAGGTAGGGTCTGAGGAGGGTAAGATGTAGACAGCCTTACCTCTACCCCATGGAATAGAGAGGCTGCTTCCAGTGAGACCCCCGGCTCGATAGTGGTTTTGTATCAAGCCTTGGACTAAAGGCACATAACACATAACAATCGGGACAAGCCCGATTGTTGCATGTGTCCCTTGTCTTTTGGCTATCAACGCCACCACATGATGCATGATTAACCGTTCGTCGTTTTTATCGCATAAGTCAAATAAATATCATCGAATCATTTGTTTTCAGGGAAACGCACAGAAGCTATTCAGGAGATTGGGGCCAGACTGGAGTGGTGGAGCAAGGAGCCTGAGCTTTCTATGGCTGAATATGACATGTTTGGTTTAGTCCCTGGTGAGGATAAGCTATTTGCAAATGCCATTCTTTTGCGGCTTGTTGACACGTTCGTGTCAGGTGACAAAGGCACCAAACTTTGTGTTGTAAAGATGTTCTTATCTGAGTTGAAGCACAGGAAAAATAAAAGTTCCAATAGGAAAAACAAAGTTTTTTTCTCAAAGTATAATGTACCAAACCACTTGGAACTTTTGAGGAGAATAAAGTTGTGTTTCAACTCTGGTGATGAGGAAGTTAGAGCAATGTCATTAGTACTTTTTGGCTGCTGGTCTGATTTTTCTAAAGATAATGCAGAGATTCGATATCTTGTGTTGTCTTGTATTGTATCATGCCGTGTTCTAGAGGTAATATTTAAGATCGTTGTTTATTCTATAACATAGACTAAAGATTTGATGCATGATTAATTTTTATATTAACTTTTATTTAGGTCAAGGCCTCATTATTTGCGGCTGAATGCTTTTGTGAGTTCTCAGATGACTTTGCTTGTGTTTTTCTGGAGATGTTAGCAAAGGTGGTTTCATCATCTGACATGCCATTTGCTGGCAGGCTAGCAGGAGTTCGTGCTTTTGCAAAACTAGGAAGATCTTCAGCACTATCTAGTAGGGCTTACGAGGTTTTATTAATATTTTAAATTTTCTTCTTCAAATACTAGCATGATATTCATGAACATTTTTTATGATATGATTGTTATCTATATGGCATTTTTAATATGCTCCAAACTCACTGTTAGTTCATTGCAGGAGGGGATAAATCTGATTTTGGGTTCAGCAGAAGATGATATTGTGACTACTATGCTGATTTCACTCTCAGTAATTGCTTCCAGATCAACACTCTTGATTTCTAGGCAGGTATTACTTTGTTCTTTTTGTTTGACACGTTTTTAAAATCCAATAAAAAAATTATACGTCGAAAATTTGATGTATACTCAAAAATACTTTGAAACGCATTTGACTATATGTCACTTCCTGGTTCAGGTAGATCTGCTTCTAACATATTTAAGCCAAGATAAGTCATTGTCACTAAGAGCAACATCATTAAGATGTTTAAACATTGTTTTATCAAGAAGTCGCTTTCGTTTTTCTCCTCCTACAAATCTGATGACTGCAATGTTCGACTTACTAAATGAAGAACTCCCACCAGTGATGCAGCATGATGCTATTCATATTTTGTATGAGGTTGGTATTGTGCTCGAGTTTTTGAATATATCAACAATCATATCACTAGAGGTGTCAATTCGACTCCACTACTTATGAATGGATCGATTGGATTATGTTTATTATCTTTGAAGGAAACGGGTCAAACAAGTCAAAAGTCAGATAAAGTGTAATTTTAATGCATAAAGCTTCCTTAAAGATATAATTAAAAAAAATTAGATGATTATTATTATTAAAATAAATTAGTTTTGGTCTAAAAATGTTATGAGTCAGTCCGACCCGTTATGGCATGTACTAAAAATTACTAGTATTGATCCGTTATCCATCCTTTTCATTTTCCATCCCTATACACCATTATCATCAATTCATCATTAATACTTAATATAAATTTAAATGCTAGAGTATTCATTTTTTACATGTTTGATGAAATTTGCAGATCCTGACGTCCAAGATGTTAAGCTTCAGTTGTTTGGAAATAAAGGAATGTTTCACCAAGATTGTAACCATTGTCGAGACATTAATGGAATCTCCGACAATATCAAACCGACTCTCTGCCATTCATTTTCTAGCAGATATATCTGTGAAGTTCACAAGAAAAATAGACATGACATATGATGGAAATGATATAACTCTTGTGTCCCAAGCAATTTCATTTCTCGTGGATCGCATCACTTTGCTGTCAAACTTAGTGTTAAACCGTAGTCAACCCAACTTAGAAATGGAGCAAGAAATTTGGAGCTTATTTAGAACCATTAAACTTTTGCTTTACAAATGCCCTAATGTTGGCGAGTTTGCATTAATTAAACTCCATCTTTTTGTCAAATGCCTGCTGAATAAGGATAATGGAACAATCGGGTCAAAGCTTGCGGTCTGTGTATCAAAAGTGATCAATTTGTGTCTAAAAAACACAAGTAAATATGGAACTCTGAGTAGCCAAATCCAGAATGTTGCGAGGCTTTTGATTGAAGATGTATGTGGATGCAGTTATTTTGACCACTATGTGCACATTATCTATCATCTTCTGTTACTAAAAGAAACAGAAGGATGCAATTCTGATCATGCATACATGATTGAAAATGAAATTCTTGCACTTGAGAGAGCAAAGAAACTTATGGAAGTGAAAGACTATTGGTCTGCTTACAAAGCTGGAAAATACTCGTTTGTTCAGGGGGCATGGTTTACAGCTGCTTTTATTTTTGGGGAGTTATTGACAGTAGTTCATTCTGATTCCTGCCATCAATGGTTAACATCTTTGACTTTGTTTGCATATTCAGAAATGAAAATCCTGTATTGCAGTTTACCGAAAGAACGGTCAACTTTGTTAAATTGGTTAGTCAGCAACAGATCTTCTTCTTTACCGATAATAGGAGTTTTAGGTGAAATAAGCAAAACGACAGATCACGAGATTGAAAATCTTGATGTGGTTCATAAAATTCTCCAGGTTTCAAAGGAAATGCTTTCAGCGAATGATGCCACGGCAAATGGCCAACGTTACTTCCAGATTCAGTTTTTGGCTCTAAGGGCAAATGCTATAGAGATTGCAGTTCATGTCTTTAAGCTCTTCAGTTGTATTTCATTTAGCGAAGGGCAAAACAGTCATTTGCAACATGGTGCATCATTGGTTCAACCGCTTACACACCTATCCACCCGTTTAATGAAATTAGCACGCGAGTATGATCTAGTTGCCACATCATGTATGGGCATGGACCCCACAAGTACAATCATCATTTCTGCTTATGCGCTAAGTTGTTCAGTTTTGGCCTTTATTACTGGATTTTTTCTTTTCTTTCAATTGAAAATGTTAAATTACAGAGTGATTTTCATGCTATGCTTATACATGACCTAGTGGCTCGGCTTTGGCATATAGACCAAGAGGCTAGCAAAGAGCTTTTGTTGCTTTTAAAGACTTGTATTGGTCAACCTAAGAGCGGTTTGGTCAACAATCTAAAACTCAGAGGCTGGAAAATACATATGAAGTACCAAGTATTATAAAGATTTGTCGTTTTGCTGTCAAGGGAGTTGTTGACATTCAAAATGCAGCAAAAAGAATGCATGAAAATGACGATGAGATTCGATTGCAATAGTTAATGATGGATTGGGGCTTCAGCTAGATGTTTTAAAGAAGTGGTTAAATGTCTCCATGACTCCATCATATTTTTTCAGTTTAAGGTATGTCAAATGATTACAACCTGTTATTACTTGGTACTTGTGATTCTAACCGAGCAGGTATAGGTTTTCATAGACGACAATCACGTCTTAGCTATTTATAAACGAGGTAGTTCAGGTTATGTTTATATGGAACCGGTCAAATGGTAAAATAAAAAGAATAAAGTCAGAAAAGAACATGTCAAAACGGTGAAAAAGTCGTCAAAAAGTGTATTTTTAATGCATATAAAACAAGACGGGCCAATTATGACATATGTTTGAAGATTGAAGAAAAGGGTTAATATGCGTTATTTTTGTTTGCTTATCGGTTCTTTGGGTCTACTCAATTATTAATGGCTCAAAATGGGTCACTCTATAAAACCTGCTAACTTTGAGTCAACCCTATCTACCAAAGAATTCCACGCGACCGGCCTATTTTGCCACCTCTTATATATGTTAAATAATATCGCAGCTCATCCCAGATGATAATGACCAAAAATTGGGTGGTTATTTATTTCTTTATTTAAATCCTGTACTAATTAAGTTTACATACAATTTACAGGCCTTGTGTATCTTGTCAGCTGTTTGCCATGAATAGAGACTCCGGAAATGGTGCAAAGATCTCTGTCCTGCCAGGATATCAACTCCATCTAGATCTCTGTCTTCAAATGGGTGACATTTTACCAGAGTTCCGAGCTCGGATTACCAGACTTTATTGCATCCTTCAGTGTAAAGTATCCTATCGACAAACTAGTCAAAGTCTAGACGGTAACAGTCAAACAAAGACGAAATTTCATGATATTGCAGATGATACCATTTTAGAATTAAATGACAAGCTAATTAAGTATGTGAACAAGGGTGAGAAAGATGATGATGATGGGCATGTTACAGAACAAATAGTCTGTTTTATATCTAACCAAAAAGGCCAAGGATTCTCGACGTGCGTGCTTGATGTTTCTATGTTTCCTTTAGGTTCGTATGAAATTAAGTGGCGTGCTGGTTGTTTGGACATTGATGGTCGTTATTGGAGTCTGAATTCTTCAAGTTCTGGTCCAGTTTTCACTATACAAAAACCTTGTTAAAAGAGGTGATTCAATATTCGACTGTTGTATTGCAGAGATGATTAATGCTTGTATTGTGGTAGAAGCACGATATCTCAAACATCGAGTCGTCATGGCTAAGAAGAGTATGTTACTGTTTTTTTTACCCTTGTACTATGTGAAGATCGATGAGCACAAGCACGTCTTTTTCTTTTACCGGTTCACCAATGGCGGCAACGGCATTTTCATACTACACCAGATTACATTGTTCTTAAGAAGTTGGTCTTTAGTGTATATACTCTAGAAGAATGTTATGTAAAAGATCCTGATTTTTGATATATTATTTTGGGACTACTGTATTTATTAATTTACTGATAAATTTTTGTTGATGATGTATTTAAAGCATTTGATAACTTAGAAAAATGATGGTTTAAACTCTTTTAAAACCTCATGAAAAATGATGTTGCCTCTCAACTCGAAAAGAACAGCCCAAGTAAATCTCTATCATTAACAGTTGCAATCTAGGATAATTGGCGGTGGTATTATGTACAATTATTTTCAACGTTTTTAGGTTATGTTGTACCCCGTGCCGTGTTATCATTCACTTCATACCTAAATATATGTATTGTAGATTCAAATTTTTTACAGTTTATGCAAGCAACTTTTATTTAAAATGTTTGTGTAAGATAATATCGTTTGATTAGCAAAGAAAATGTTTCACTTCCACCAGATGATTTTTGGTACGACTTTGACAATGTTTATTTCACGATATCTACTCTCTAGCATCACAAGGTATTTGCAACATGCCTCCCGCCACAACACGCGTGGGTAAAATTCTAGTCTCTATCTAATTTAATTCGAGCCAGTTGAATCAGTAAAAAATAAAAATACCAATCTAAGAAGCCTAGCATGCGAAACCTTCGGGCGAGGGGTTGAAAAGCTTGTATACGCGGGGGATTGAACCGGGGGTGGGTAGGTTGAAGGCAAGCAACTTATCCGGGTGTACTAGTACTTAGTACTCCCTCCGTCCCAATTTAAATGTCCTCATTTCCTTTTTTGTTTGTCCCAAATTAAATGTCTTTTTCCAAAAATAGAAATGTAATTTCCAGTTTTGCCCATAAAAGACAAAACACAATCACCACTTTTAAGGATA
The DNA here is from genome assembly GCA_030844895.1 of Ambrosia x helenae. Taxonomy (NCBI): domain Eukaryota; kingdom Viridiplantae; phylum Streptophyta; class Magnoliopsida; order Asterales; family Asteraceae; genus Ambrosia; species Ambrosia x helenae. The sequence goes on along the minus strand of JAUTDX010003297.1, from coordinate 11,342 downwards.
TTATTGTCATTTTTATCACATACAAACAAAAGATTTTTAAAATGTGTGTTTCTGGACATGAGACATTTAAATTGGGACGGAGGGAGTAGTATTTTAAACCTTTAACATATATGAACTTTAGTCTTTAAATGCATTAGATTTTGTGGTTGTTCATGTCGGGCTTTGTCATCTTCTGGAACATAAAACATGAAAGAAACATACCATTTGATGGATATCTTTTTGCACATGAAAGGACAAAAAAAAAAAACAAATGTATGGACATGCAAACTCGCCATCATAACAAAATTGCCGTTTTCCCTACCTGGTTCTATACCCGGAATCAGGTATTGAAAAACCGGAACCAGCATACAGGATATGATTTTTTATGCTAGGAATCAGAACCGAAACCGAAACCGGTTCTTTCAATATTCGGTAGAAATGATACCCGACCCTACCCGAAACCGGTTCCGATGAAACCGGGTATCAAAAAAACCCGGATTGTGCACCTCTGGCCAAACCCCCACCGGTCGGTCCATGTGACGAAACGAGCCCAACCGTTGTGAGCCCGTGTTTTCCATTTTGCCCTAATTATTTTCAGAACCACTCTCTCTCTCTCTCTCTCATCGGCGTCTCGTCGGATCGTATAATAATATTCGTATCTGTTTCCAATCGGTAATCTATCTATGCATCTCAATTGCCTAATGCTTCATTAATATCATCTCCTGCATGTGAATGTTTTAGGATATAATAATATTTGCATCCAATTGCTAACCTAGTAGATTATCTTAGTGCAGTTTTAGTTCAACCAACTTCGTTACTTACTTATTGCTTCTGATTTCATTTTCAGCATGTGAATATCAATAAACGACGTTAGGATCAATCGGTTATGTAATTAGTTTGCTGGTTATGTTTTTTTTTTTTTCTGATAAAATTTGAAATTAATTTATTCATCAATGATTTAGCATGCAATTTTATGATTTTATGAGGTTTGAAATCATATTCTAACAATTAATCAATTATGAGGGTTTACCGATTCCATCCGGTTCCTGCACATCAGGGGGAATATACTATGTCTTTGTTTCAAATTCTACCCTAGAAGATGAACTGAATGCAGTTTGAACACATTATTATGTTTGTAGCCTTATGTCTGTTTTTATCATTTATTAGTTCAGCATCGTGGTTGTATATATCATAGTTGTTAAAAGCCATCACCTCTTGCGCCTAGGCCCATTTTTTAGGCGAGGCGATGCGTTTGCGCTTTGAGTCAAGGAAATTGCGCTTTAATTCTCCAGGTGATGGTTTAGGGGCAGATTTCAGCTAGATTCCCAATTCTGGAGAGTTTCCAGCCAAAGTCGTTAAGTTATGGCTAGATTTCTACTTTTATCTAAGGAAAACTACTTCTATACACTAATACATCAATATTTTAAAACTTTTGACACTAACTAGATGAAAAATACAATTAATTTAATATACTTTTACTTTATTTTCTTTGTTCGCTTTTTTTATCTCAGGCCCTCGCATTTTTTGCGCCTCGAGCCTAGGCCCTAGGCGAGGCCTATGCGCCTTGAGTGCGCCTAGCGCCTTTGATAACTATGGTATATATGTTTTTTTGGTTCAGGTTACCGTTGCTTCTCAATCGCGTAATTGTTATTGATCGTCTCCTGCATGTTAATGTTTTAGGATAATGCATATGTGATTCGATTTCTAACCGAGTATAGATTATTTGAGTGCAGTTCTAGTTCAACCAACTTCGTTGTTTCGTTATTGCTTCTGGTTTCATTTTCAGCATATGAATGCTGATAAATGATGTTAGGATCAATCGTTTATGTGATCAATCGTCTTTAGGTATTATATTATGTACCAAATGCTTTATTGTGAAATTTATGTTTTAATGGAGGATTGAATTCACTTCCTAAAAATTATGTGATTTTTTAAGGATTGTATTTGTATTATTTTTAATACAAATTTTAACTTAGTAGATGAAATTAATGCACGTTTTTGTTTGACTACTCTTTTATTGCTTTTGGTTTGCACTTTCTGTTTCTTTCTGCAGTTTAACACTTTATTTTTGTAGTTTGTGTCTGTTTATGTCGTTTTTAGTTCAGGTTACCGTTATTAGTTAGATATTTCATTTCTAGATATTATCTTTCTAAATATTACAAGGCTGCGTCTTTTTTTTCTCTTTCAGCCGCGACGCCAAGCATTCACTCTTCATCAACTAAATTTAATTATTGTGTAGCAAATAGCATTCTCCGGTTGCAATAAAATGGGTAAGCTTTCTTCTATCCGAGTTGGTTTTTAGTTTATGTTGTTAATTTGTACGTCATCATTAGATCTTAGTTTCTTTATTCAAATTCACCATCTTTTATTAGTTCATGAAATTGATTTGAGTTCAATTGACTTGAATATGGTTAGTTTGAGCATTAAATTCCGAAATCGATTTAATGTTTGTAAATTTAAGCGAATTACTAATTTTTTTCTGCATTTATAGATAACATAGAGGACGACATTCGTGCGCTGCAGCTTGACTCATCTGGTAGGTATTCTTTATCTGATTTAATCGACATCAGTGGTTTTGCTGTTTCTGTACTTATATTTATATGACATGTATATCTATAGAATTTTGTAATAGTTTTGTGCCCCTTTTGAATTTATTTAATGAAGTTCCTACTTCATAGTACTACTGAAAATGTTGGAAGTTTTAAAAGGTGATTTGGAAATACTGAAAATTTCGTGATGTTATTAAATTCTTTCTGTAAAATGCTAGCTGAAGATAGTAATATGGTGCCTAATGAGAATGGTGGGGAGCCTGAAGAATTAGTGGCTTCCGATAATGTGAAAGAAGGTAAGAAGATTTCAACATTTTATATACTTGCCAGAGTCAGTGAAATTTAGTTAATGTGCATTTTTACATTGACATACGCCCATACTCATAAGGTGTTAGGTGGTCTATTGGGTATAACGTTAAACGGAGCTAAAGACCTAGGAATATTGAAGCTTATGCCACCTGTAGTGTTGTTTATTTATTTTGTTTCTTGAGGTCTTTTTTTGAGGTCATTTCATCATTGTGAGGGTTGAGCAAATAAAAAATAGGGAACAACTCATCATGGGCTTCATATACGTGTGTGTGTGTGTATTTCAAGTGTTTATGCAATTGTAAATGTAAACATCCAATAGTTTAGTTGCCGGTTGGTGTCCTTAGTTGTTCTTATATGGTAGTGGACTAGTGGGAACGCCACAAGACCAGCAATTGACTTTAAACTCTTTTAGAGTCGGTATGAACTATCAAAGATTTCACAGTTTTAACATTCAAGAATGAAGATCCACACATTTCTTTATCCTTATTTTTCTCCCCCCTCTTTTCCCTGTTTATAAAGCTTATCTTTTCTTGCTTTAGAAACAGTATTTTGAGAATAATCTCTACTGACACTCTCTCATAGGTTGTTATCGTATATATATAGAACTATAATGTTCACTTCGTCTTTCTGCTATGAGTGCAATGTTTGATACTTTGATTGTTTGTGTGTACTTTCTGTGTGTGCAGATTTGAGGGAGGAGTCACATATTGCTCCCCACACGGATGAGGATGCTGATTCCCAAACAGTGCATTCTGAGCCGACAGCTGTGGTTGAAGGTCTGGAAACTGTGTCTGTACTTCTTAAACTGCTAGAAATTATTTTTTAATTTCTCAAAAAAACTTATTTTCTTGGATTGCAGTGAGAGAGCAAGAGACTGCCGCTTCAGAACCTACCAAGGATGAGGTGGAAAAGGACAAGAAGCGGCATTTGAATGTGGTATTCATCGGTCATGTTGGTGGGTTGATATTCTCTAAGTAGTACATTTATGCAGGGTGTGTTAACTGGATTTGAACAACTTGATTCTGATCTGATTCTTTTGTGCTAATCCTGCCTCAAATTGGCCTACAATTCCAATTTTGTTTCTCACTGAAATTATTGTGATAGAAACTGGAATTCTGATTAGATTTAAAACAAGAACAAGCAAGTTAGTCGGCTACATATTATAATCAAATTCGAGAAGCATTGATCTCCAAATACAGGAACCACTTTCTAAAAATAAATAAGACATCCAAAAACTAAACAGCGAACCCCATGTCTTCACTTCAGCCCTACTCCTGAAGTATTAAATTGATTTCCACTTTCATAACTTTAAAGGAAGGCATATTAAACATTGTTTCATCTTGATAATTGATTGTAACATTGATGTTTTATTATGTAGCTGGTATTTTTGTTGATCTCCTTTTCATGTTTATGATCACAAGCATTACTTAATGCCATTAGTTTTTTGCTCTTTGTAATATTTATATAGTTATATGGTCCACTGTCTTTACCATTTAGGAAAATATATATCCTGAGTCCATGTTCATCTCTACTGTTTTATAGGATGATGAATCGGTTTTGAGTAAAGCCACACTGACCATAAAGACCGTTACAATTCATCATCTGATACATTTTTGTTTTGTCATATGGGCTAAAGATGCTGGAAAGTCAACCATTGGTGGCCAGATACTATACCTCAGTGGCCAAGTTGATGAGCGAACAATTCAGAAGTATGAAAAAGAAGCCAAGGATAAGAGTAGAGAAAGCTGGTGAGCCGTTTCTGGTCTTTGAATTTACTGCAGATTCTGGACTATGTTTTTTTTACATCTATATGTTATTTATTGTGTGTGTGCTGTTGTAGGTTCCGTTGTTCACAAGTTTTAACTGTTTTCTGAACCAACGAAAACATATTACTCAATTCCCTACTTTTCTTTGTCATTTACATGTTCATATTTTAGCTATAGTTAACCGAATACCATGTCCATGTTTTTTGGGCCTGAACACATAGGCAAAATGGCCGAGTTGTATAATTGTTACTGCAATGCTTGTGTTAGAAGTTAAGGTTTGAGAGGCTTGTTAGGGGTTTATTGTCTGTTTCGTAGAAGACCCAAGTCGGGAATGTTCTTAAACAGTTCTTACGAAAGATTGTAAACTGTAGACACTAAATCATTCCAGTTTCCTTTCTAAATTTTCATCCAACTTTCCATCTTATTGGCTGCTGTGGATAAAAAATGGGGTCTTGACAGTGTAAAAAAAGTGGAAAATGAATGGATTTGAACAAACTAGAAAAATAAAAATGCTAACAAACCAGATAACACACTGTAGGCGAACAATCCTAAATATGGGTCTACTTTTTAGAGGTAGAACTGTGGTGATGGTACGCAGTTGCTCCGTCGTGTTTGTAAATTGTGATATAAATGCATGCTTAAGAGTAGGACAGGGTTAGATAAATGAACTCGTTTTAGGTTACTCAATTGACTTCTTTCTTGTTACCCTAAAATGATAGGGTTCTATTTCGGTGACTTACAATAAATCATGTTTGTGCCTTGTGGATATTTAATAAATGATGTCTGTGGTTATTTAATATGCCTCTGTGATTTTGAATGAGGTACTTTGCTTTAGTATGTCTTTATGTTCCATCCACTTTATCACTTTCATTCCATAACAGGTATATGGCATACATTATGGATACCAATGCAGAGGAGAGGGTGAAGGTATTATTATTATTATTATACATTTTTTATTTGAGAAGTTTGTTAAAAAATGCTATCTGTTACGTTTTCGGAAACCTTTATCCTTGTTCTGGTTCATGCTTGACCTTTGTATTACTTCAATGCCAAATTGCTCATTGTAGGGTATCACTGTTGAAGTTGGGAGAGCACATTTTGAGACAGAAACTACAAGATTTACTATATTGGATGCACCGGTAACTGTCTTTACCATGATGTCTTTGATGTACTGAAATAGGAACTAGGAAGACTACAATGGTATCTCTAATTATAGTTACGGAAAAAAACGTAATTAATTGGCTTTCTTGTTGGTACTTCATAAAAGGAGCTTGAGATAATAGGTGCCTGATAGGGTTAAGAAAATAAATAGCAGGCAAATAAGGATTGTTACTGAATTGAAAGGCCAAATTCGAGATGGCAAATCTCCAACATACAAACAAAGTTTGCAAATTCAACAAAATAAAAGACAAGACTGAAAAAAAAAAAACATGGCCTGCTAAATACTACTAATAGCGGTTACTAAATATTCTGGAAACTGCCTGTAACTGCATCTCCCACTACTCCACTCTCCTGCTTCTTTGTTTGACTGAATGGGTCCACAACATGACCAAAAATAACACTGATTAGGTCCAGTTCAGCAGCTGAGTTGGCTCTTTTGTGTCTTCGTGAGTATACCTTCAGTGGATGTGTATCATTACTACCCTCCCGGTAAAATGCCTTGTCCTCAAGGCGAAAGTTTGGAAATTGCTCTACTAACAGATCATACACTTCCCAAGTAGCCTCTTCGTGTGGTCGCTTTCCCAGGAAATCAGTAACTCCAAAACGGGTTGCCCTGCTTCATAAACCCAGCAGTGAGTCAGTACATTACTAGGAGATAGCTCCACTTCCCAGTCTTTAGTGATAGGTAATGGGGCAATTGGCTGAGCAGAAAAAGGTCCCGCGAGCAGGTTTGAGCATTGAAACGTGGAACACTGGATGAACACGTGCATCTGGTGGTAAAGCAAGTTCATAAGCCACCTCCCCTACTCTGCGTTTGATGCAATAGGGGCCATAGAATCTAGGAGACAACTTCTCAAACCGGCGCTTAGCTAAGCTCTTCTGACGATAAGGTTGGATCTTTAAAAACACATAGTCTCCCACCTGAAAAGACAACTCTCTGCGTTTGGAATTGGCTTGGTTACGCATACGATCTTGGGCCTTCATAAGATTAGTGCGAAGGAGCTTCAGCATATCATCTCTATCCAACAGTTGCTGCTCCAAGTCAGCATTTTTTGTTTCCCAGCAACATAAGGCGGTAGAAGAGGGGGTTCCCGACCATATACAACAGAAAAGGGAGTCATGCCTGTGGCTGAGTGATAACCTGTGTTATAAGAATATTCTGCCCACGGTAAATAAGCACTCCATTTTGTGGGTTGTTCATGGGCAAAACAGCGTAAATAGGCTTCAATGCATCGATTGAGCACCTCCGTTTGCCCATCAGTTTGTGGGTGGTAACTCGTACTGAGTTTTAGTTTGGTTTGACTTAGCCGAAGAGTTCCTGCCAGAAATTACTCAGAAAGATGACATCTCGATCTGAGACAATTGAGCGAGGAAAACCATGTAACGTACAATTTCCTTGCAAAAAACCATAGCCACTCCTTTTGCAGTAAAGGGATGTGATAAAGGCACAAAATGACCATACTTGCTCAAGCGGTCAACCACCACAAGGATAGTATCAAACCTGTTGGAAGCGGGTAACCGACAATAAAATCCATGGAGATATCTTCCCAAAATCGCTCAGGTATTGGTAAAGGTTGCAACAGGCCGGCTGGTGATAATGTTTCATATTTTTGTTGCTGATAGGTAAGACATTGCTGGACATAAGTACGCACCTCCTGTTTCTTTTGGGCCAATAGTATTGAATGGACAACCGTTTGAATGTTTTAAGGAACCCACCATGTCCAGCTATTGGTGTGGAATGAGCTTCATGTAAAATTTGCTGCTTAATTTCATGAACATCTGGTATAACCAAGCGGTTCTTGTAAAACAGCAGTTGACCCACCAGAGTGTAGCCAGGATAGGAAGTTGAATCAGTGGATAACTGTTGTATGATCTTATTGGTAAATGGGTCACAGCTGAGACCTGCTTGAATGGTTGCAATATCAGGGCAATATGGGACAACTAAGGTTAAAAATCACCTGAATGGGGGCGCCGGGACAGGGCGTCTGCTCCCTTGTTGTCTTTCCCAGCTCGGTGAATGATCGTAAAGTCGTATGGCATAAGCTTGAGTAACAATCGTTGTTGCTCAGTGGTAGTGATTCTTTGCTCCAATAAAAACTTTAGAGTGTAATGGTCGGTATGAATGAAAAAGTGGTGACCCAACAAGTAATGATTCCACTTTTGAACCGATAACACCAAAGCAACAATTCTCGATCATATGCTGATTTAAAACGGTTAGATGGTGAAAAACCTTTACTGAAGTATGCTAATGGATGGTTCTCCTGTGACAAAATAGCACCAACTCCATCAGATGAAGCATCACACTCCACCGTAAACGGTTTTGAAAAATCAGGTAATCGGAGAACCGGGGTAGATTGTAGGGCTTGTTTTAGTTGATTGAAGGCTGTAAGAGCTTCATCAGACCATTGGAATCCATCTTTTTTTGTAAGAGCCGTGAGAGGTCGAGCAATTAGGCCATAATTTCGCACGAAACGCCGGTAGTACCCCGTAAGTCCTAGAAAGCCTCGTACTTCACGAACTGTAGTGGGCACAGGCCATGATTGCACGGCATCAATTTTTTCCTGTTCGACTTGGACTCCTTCAGAGGTAACAATATGCCCTAAAAAAAGCGCCTGTGATTGCCCAAAACAACATTTGGAAAGTTTGGCATAGAATTGATTGTTTTGAAGCAACTTCAAAGCTTGTTCCAAATTGGGTTATATGCTGTACCATATCATGGCTGTAAATAAGAATATCATCAAAGAAAACCAATATGAAACGTCTTAAAATGGGCCGAAACAAATCATTCATCACAGCTTGGAATGTGGAAGGGGCATTGGTCAATCCAAAAGGCATCACCTTGAACTCGTAGTGACCCGAATGAGTTCTAAAGGCTGTTTTTTCAACATCCCGTACATCAACCCGTATTTGATAGTAACCCGAACGCAGATCTAATTTGGAAAAAACCGTTGCACCATATAATTCATCTAACAGCTCATCGATGTTAGGGATCGGGTATTTGTCAGCCACGGTAATCTTATTCAGGGCACGGTAGTCCACACACATCCTCCACGTGTTATCTTTCTTTTTAACTAATAACACTGGACTCGAAAACGGACTGTTGCTGGGTTGAATAAATCCAGAGGCTAGGAGTTGTTCCACTTGTGTTTCGATCTCAGCCTTTTGGGAATACGGGTAGCGATAAGGTCGGATGTTGGGTAGGGTTGAGTTGGGAAGTAAGGGAATTGAGTGTGTGGTAGTTCGAAAAGGGGGTAGGCTGGTTGGTTCTTGAAAAATGCGTTGATATTTGGTAACGAGAGGTTGTAAACAGGTTGGGGTATTAGGGTGGTATCTGGTTCAATTGCTAGGTGCTGAAAGCTGGAAGATTTCTGAGGTCCTGATGAAATCCCTTGCAGTTTATATTTTTTTCCGTCTACCGTAAAAACCATAAACATCTCTTTCCAATTTGCTTGGACTGTGTTTAATGTCGCCAACCATTGAATCCCCAAAACCAAATCAGCCCACCAATTGAAAATGGATAAAAATCTTGGTTTATCTTAAGGTCATTTATTTGCAACAAAAGCCCCTTGCAAATCTGGCCACATCGTATGATATCCCCATTCCCGATTTGAACCCCAAATGGTGTCACCAATTGAGTGGTGAGTTTCAATTCACTCACAAGCATATCAGAAATAAAGTTGTGAGTGGATCCACCATCAATTAAAATTAATACTTCAGTGGAGTTAAGCATACCATACACTTTCATGGTTGTCGGATGTGAGTTTCCCAAAATCGCGTGTAAGCTAATCTCAACGACTTCATCTTGATTCCCTTCACTGGTTAATAATTTCGTTTTGATGGTTCTTCAAAAGTTTCATCAGCCTCGAGTACTTTGAATGTTCCGGTTTTACATCTATGCCCTGGACCATACTTATCACCACATCGATAACATTCACCACGAAGGAAACGGGACTGTTTTTCTGCATCAGTAATTTTGAAGGAGTTTTTTGGGTTGTTACTAGGTTGTTGGGTGTAAGTTGATGGCTGAGTGGAGGTATTAGAAAAAGGTTTGGAATCGGATTGGGTTGTTTTTGAGTGGGTTTCCAGGTTGATTGTTTTCCCAGATCGAGTATGAATGTTTTTTGATTCGAACTCTATATGCGATGCTCATAGCTTTATAGACGGTCCTGGGTTTCTGAATCCGTACATCTGCTTTGAGTTCCTCTTTGAGACCATTTAGAAAGACCCCCAAAGGCAGTGCTCGGGCCAATTCGTGACCCGCGAGGAGCGCTTGGCAAATTCCTGTCGATACTCTTGCACCGTGCCTGTTTGCGGATGCTACACAAATGTTCATCGGGGTTCTCAGGTTCTGAAATTCAGCAGGACCAAAGTTTTTCTGCAAAGCTTGGACAAGTTCTTCCCAGAATTCAATTACTTGATCAGTTGAAAGCCACGAATAAAGATCTAATGCATCACCATCAAGATGCATCGCTGCCACATTCTACACGTTCTTCCTCTGGAATATTGTAATAACGAAAATACTTTTCAGCCTTCAATATCCATCCTCGAGGATCACCATTACTAAACGTAGGAAAATCAATTTTATTGTACGGCCTGTAATTACGGTGGATATTTCCCGATGAACCCTCATCTTCAAATCGGGAATTCCTCCACTCGTTTTTTCTTTCTGTTTGGCCTGTTGGGTCTTGATTGCAGCCACTTCCTGTTGTAGGGATTCCATGAACGATGCAATGGTTGCTAGTTGAGCCGCCACTGGATCAGGGTTTGAATTACTTGGATCAGAATTATTCCGGGTTTGAGGAGCCATCGATTTCCCGGCAATGGAACCAAAATGATAGGGTTAAGAAAATAAATAGCAGGCAAATAAGGATTGTTACTGAATTGAAAGGCCAAATTCGAGATGGCAAATCTCCAACATACAAACAAAGTTTGCAAATTCAACAAAATAAAAAGACAAGACTGAAAAAAAAACAGGCCTGCTAAATACTACTAAAGCGGTTACTAAATATTCTGGAAACTGCCTGTAACTGCATCTCCCACTACTCCACTCTCCTGCTTCTTTGTTTGACTGATGGGTCCACACATGACCAAAAATAACACTGATTAGGTCCAGTTCAGCAGCTGAGTTGGCTCTTTTGTGTCTTCGTGAGTATACCTTCATGGATGTGTATCAGTGCCACTCGAGTAGTCATAAAAGAATAACCGCCAAACATGTCTATTCTAACTATTTGCTTTACTACATGGTTGTAACTATCAAATATCAATATCATGCTAATTTGGGTGTCTTCATGAAAAAATAAAATTAATATTGAGTGAATCATATTCTCAGAGTGAGATCACTAGTGATAATAGCTTATGGGGATGTTGCCCTAATTGTGTTGAGTCACTGTATTAAAATTTTCTCCTCCGAAGCTACTGAAGAACTAAGATGATTTTTAAATCATCTTAGAGAGGACCACTCAACTTATTCTGGGTCACATAATCATATCTGTAATATCATCTTGGTTCAAAATCTTGTGTGCATTGATTTATCTAATAGTTTATTTTAATGGTTTGTATATCTTTCAGGGACATAAAA
>JAUTDX010003296.1:0-48984 GCA_030844895.1 Ambrosia x helenae | reverse complement strand
CAATAGTCAATGTTGACTCACGCTTTTTAGGGGCCTAAAACAAAACACAAAACAGAGGCCTTTTTTAATTTATTCTTATAACAACCATAATAAATATAAAGTTGGCTAAATCATAAAATGGATGGAAAAAGCATACCAAGAACTGCAGGATTTCTAGATATTTGCATTTTCTTAAAGACTTTTTATCTGCAAAATGTTTGAAATCATAAAAACATGTTAAAGATAAGGTTAGGTTTAAAAAAACTGGAAATTAGAGAAAGCTAGTGATGACAATGTGGGTCATATTAGTGTGCTTGATTGTTGCAATGCCTATCGACAAATTGCTCCATAGAAGAAACACTTGCACATTACTCCACTTATTATGTACGCAGGGTTATATATGCATTATAAAGGCATAAAAAATGTACCTGCAAACAAAATTTTGATGCCTAAAAAATCTATATCAGCACAAAGTTTGGGTTCATAAATGAACTTTTGTCTCATATGCAATAGGTTATTATACTTCGCTTGGTTAGTGTTAGTTTACGTAGGAAGCTTTCAGCTAGTCCAAGATGACTTGAACAAGCTGTCAGAGGTATTTGTAACCAAATGTTAGATTTTGTAATATAAAACAGATTAGATGATAATCTCTAAATTGGACAACATAAAAATTATTGGTTTTGTTCATAGCTATTTTAATATCTCATAAAGAAAAGTACCCTAGCTTCACAGTTATTGTTAGTAGTTAGTACTTAGTACCATTACTCTGTGACAACACTCACACCACAATGCATTACTTTTCATATAAGCTAATATTCTATAAAATTTGGTTCAAAAGAAAAACTCATGGATTGGGACATTGGTTACTCATGTATACTTACCAACAACTGGTGCATGGATTAAAAAAACGAAACTGCCCAAATATCCTTCATCGGATATGGCCTTAGAAAGTGGGCATGGATGAATGGGTCAAAGTGTGAGGCGTGTTAAAATTGTTGTGATGTATTAATGGTATAATTTTATACCATACTTAAAACAATGGCCCGAAATAAACCTGATCGTGTTCATCTTTTAGGAAAAGGAAACGTGCAGCCGAAACCTGCTCGTAGGGACCTCCCCGGAGAAGACACGAGTTTGTAAATTGAAATGAAAAAATATCTATATTTCATCATATATTCATATACAAAAACATAAATATGTTCGATACACGCATCTGGCGAAGCAAAATCAATCAATCAACTAACAAAAGAAATCAACCATTTTGATTAAATAAAAAAGCTCCAGGATGAATATTACCGACATAGAGTTGTGATAAGAGTACGGATTAAACTCACAAAACTCCGGAGACAACGCGGGAATCGAACAGAACGATGTTAAACGGTGGCTGATGTTGGAAGGATCCGCCGTTCACCGTGGAAATGACGACGCAAAAAAGATTGGTTAGTTTTTGGGCCGATAAACATCCGGTCAAACTGTTCTCTCATTGATCTTTTTGGAGCGTTGTTTTCCATTGGAATAGACTCAAGGGTTTTGTATTAAAGAGATTTTGATAAGATGATAACTTTGTGATGAACCTACAATTGAAACATATGGATTTAATGCTACAGTTGAGACGATTTCAATCAATGGGACTTAATGGTTTATTCAATCCAATTCATTGGGTGGGTGATGATGATTTTATAACCGAAAGAGGATTTGAAAGAGGGATATCCATAGTCTGAGAAGAAGAGCATGTAAAAGATGGAATCAGGGGTAAGATGGGAAATGAAGGGTAGGAATGTAAATTTGTTTTGATATTGTAAAGGAGAATGTGAGTGAAATGTCTACTTTACCCTTTTAAGTGTCTTAATTGTCCCAATTATGCCTATAGTACCCTTAAATTTCTTGCTTAAATATGTTGTACATGTTGCTTGTTAAGTTGTACGGAATTACAAATTACTATCTTGTACATCACTCCTCTTTATTAATGTTTTATAGATAATTCACAATGCACATCTAAAATTGAGGGTAAAATAGTAATTCAAGCACTTTTACACTTTAATACCTTATCTTAATTACATTTCAATTCCTTCAACTTTAATCAACTTTTACTTATTTAAATAGTAAAAGTTGTTTGCAACCCCAAAAATTGTTTGCACACCCCCTATATGCGGCGTATGAAACTATACGCCGCGTATAACTTTTATAAGTTCATTAAATATGGTTAAAGGGGAGTTAAAGGGGCAGTCAACGTACTCATATATGTAACGTTATGACCCTATACGTGAAGTATAGAAGTACAATTTCTCCTTTTTTCCAAGGTTGGCCTTGGGATCTATAACGGTGGTGGTTGAGAGGGTCGGGGAGGGTGACCGTGGTAGTTGAGAGTGTTGAGGAGGGTGACGGTTGTGGTTGTGGTTGAGAAGGTCAGGGACAGTGACGGTGGTGGTTGAGTGGGTTGGGGAAGGTGATGGTCGAGGTGGATGGCGGTGGTGGCCGGGCTGGGTTGCAGAAATATGGTGGGGCTGGGTTTGGTGGTGGTCGAGTTGTGTTACAGAAGGTGGTGGGGCTAGGTTACAGTTGGGTAGTAAGGCTGGCGGTGGTGGACCAATGATTGGGACCAAAAAAAACATAAAGCAAAACCTGTATGTCACGTACACGTGTGCCAGGGTGTGCAATTACAAGTTAGGGGTGTGTCAATATGAAGCCCACGACTTTTAAACAACCACATTTTTTTCATACGTATTTTTTTTAATTACATCGAAAAACAAGCATTTTATTCTCTTTAATTTGAGTACAATAGTGCTAATATTTCTTAATTTTAAAAGTTGACATGTTAAATAAATTAACCAGGCCAGTTCAAACCATTTTAGGGGACTAAAACCAATTTTAAATTTGAGGCCCTTTTAGCTAAAAGAAAGAAGTTCGATAGTTTGCTTTCAAACCTAATATGTTTGCTAGATTTGAATTTGTGCACAAAATAGAAGTAAACGACTTAACTAATCACTTTTCGGATTTGAGCATAAGAGTGACCACGGTCGGAATCATTATATTATCTTTGTTGCTGTGAGAAAAATGAATATAAAAGACACAAAAGAATGTTTTACCCAATCGGCTTCTACTGTACATTGATTTCCTTATTTCTCAATATGACATTTTGACAAACCTGATGACTGGGTGTTGAGTGATTGGCAAAGCGCTACAATGCTTAAAGAGAGTTACATACTGCAATGGATAATTTATGCAACCGTTAATGAATTATGATTGTAAAAAAGAATCAATTATATGTAGAACCATAACTTTTAATTAATAAACACTAAAGATAGATGATAATATGATTAAAACAAAACCAATAGTATAAGACAAAAAAAAAAACATCCTTAAGTTGAGAGGATAATATGAATTCAAAATCGATCATCTATGATTATGATAATATAAACATAACGATATTTTAATCTAGTTTTTGTTTTCGATCTCAATTTTAATCACGTATGAATATCAATAAAGACTAGCATTTTATTAAAAACATGAACTTACCATCCAAATTATGTCTTAATTTATCTTTATAATTCGTAAGCTGCAAAAATCAACAGCTGAGTAGCAAAAGTTAATAGATTATCAATTTAACTTCAAGGGATGCGTAACAAATCAACAATTTTGATTGACGATTTCGAATGAGCTGGATCGCTAATTACAACACCTTATATTTTGATTTCGATCTCGATTGTAATTGTAAAAAGAATGAAGACAAGAAGGCAACAAAAGATAGTTGGACTTCAAAGATCATGATTTTACGATTCAATTATACAACCTTTCACTGTTACTACAAGATTCGATTTCGAATCCTCATTTTTCGGCTTTCATTTTTTTAACCTAACAGCCTTGCTTTTTTTAACGAGCTACAGTCCAACACTACCCAAACAAGCCATAACAAATATAAAATAACATATTAGAACGGGGCCCTAAAATGATTAGCCACAGCCCATGCTTTAGTAGAATTATAATTTAGATAAAGTTTGGTTTTGGTTGTTAATAAAATTAACTTAATTGGACTAAAACTGACAATCTAATCAAATAAACCAACCCAATTAACGATTGGTTAATAAGATTATTTAACGGTTGACTTTGGTTTGGTCAGTGGCGAAGCTTGGTTCTCGAATCGGAGGGGGTTGAACTCAATTTTTTTCGATCGGTAGTGGCCGGAAGATCAAATCGGTGAGGGCCGGATTCAACTTACCTACGAAAATCGCAAATTTCTACCACTACCCCAAAGGGGGGGGGGGATCCCTTGGCTTTTAAATCCTCTGCCCTTGGTTTTGGTTGATGCTAATAACTAAATTGAACCAAACCATGCATACAAGTAAAAGTGGTTTTGTTCCCTGCCGCATCGCGCAAACATCCTGTTAGTTTGATTAAATGTGTGTTGTGAGTTTTAAACATGTAGATTAAATGTATACCACATGCTGATAAAATGTATGTGAGTTATACAAAATTTGACCTAACTACATTGTATTTAATGTATGTGTGAGTTTTAAACATGTTCATTAAATGTTATACCACGTGTTAGGGATGAGTTCGGAACAGTATCGGTACCGTACCGATACTGATCTTGAAAATACCAAAACCGAAAAAGGCTATAACTCAATACTGATCTCGATCCCAAATTTAACGGTTTGGTAACGGTACCAATACCAATCGGGTTCGATATTTTGGTATTTTCGGTATAATACCGGAAAAATACCGAAACCAAATTAACTTATAAACCCACTATAAAACAAATGAACTTATAAACCCACTATAAGCCAAAATTAACTTATAAACCCACTGTTAACCAAAATTAGTCTTTTACAAACCCAGTGTTAGCAAAATTAACTTTTACAAACCTATTGTTAACCAAAAAACATTATAGACAAACCTATATAATACGGTATAAATACATTATGATTCCTGTGTGATCCAGCAGCTAAAGTTGCTAGTGACGAAATTCAACCAAGAACTACACAAATAACTAATAAGAGAACCGCACTGAAAAGTGCTTTCACAACCACTGCACAAGCCGACTTTCATTGGAAAACAGCAGCAAGAAAACTGGGCCTGCAAGGTTCAGGAAGCTTGATCGCAAGAAGCATGCCGCTACTACTGCCCCTCATCCTGCAACTCTGTTGTCTTTGGATGATAATAGAACTGCAACATCAGAAACAAAAAGAGCCTTCTTTAGTGAGATTATTGTTGATGAATAAGTGCATGAATCTGAATAGGGATGACCAGAAACAAAAATAGCCATCTTTATATATATTCGGTATAAATACATTCGGTATTCGGGACGGGATCGGTATTATAACATTCGATATTTTTTTGGTATCACCGACAAAATCGCGTCCCGATACTGTACAGTACCGAACCAAAAAAACAAAAAAATGTGGATACCGATCCGAACACCCTCAGTTCGGGACGAGATCGGTATTCGGGACCATTTGCTCATCCCTACCACCTGCTGATAAAATTCTATCTATATTAATACAATTACACTTCTACAGTAACATATTTGGATTGGTTGAAACTAATAGCAATCATAAGCTGCTGTATGGATACCACGTGGCCTTTTTTTTTGCGTTTTGAACTGCTGTTCGTATATTAATAAATTTATATTATATACTAAATTTGAACAAATATACAAGCCAGCAAGTTGGTTGGTGAGCGCGTCCACCATGGCAGTGCCTCTGGTTCGACTCTTTTTCCACCCGCTTTGTTTTTGCCAACTTAATTGGTGTTTTATTTTCGTATTTAAATGTTATATAAAATGTTTACACCACAGAATATTCTTCGCTATTATTGGTCCACGTAATTGGCCTACCTAATTGAAGAAAATTGCTAACATAATTGAAGATTATTGACCCACGTAATTGAAGAAAATTGCTACATACGCACAACAGTTGCGCCCGCGGCGAAGCGCGGGCCAACTAACACCTAGTTGATGTGTAAACTTAACCTTTCGACAAAATTGGACCTTTCTATATTGACGAGGCAAATCATGTTCCGGGCTCAAAACTGTTGGCCCAATCTTGAAGATGAAACCCATAAACCAGAAAAAACACCTGTACCCGGAAAAATAGGCCCAGTTGACTAAGTTTACTAAACTAATCCCAAAGAAGAAACAGAGTACACAAGAAGGGACCAGTACAGTACTTGAGGGACTTGTTAATAATTAAATATTTAAATGGGCATGTTGAAGATTCATCACATGAATGTCTTAACTCTTGAGTATGATGATTATGTATTTGCTTGCTATCCTACAAAGGATCGGGTGTAGGGCAGGCACACATACTATTTATGAATGTAAATAAATGAGTGTGAATTACAAGTTTTGTCTTTTAGGTATATACTCGATTGCAATGAATGTACTTTAACTTTAAAATTGATTGATTTTGTCTTAATCTTTTAAAATCTTGCACGTTATATCCTTTATGGCTTAACTCGGTAGTTTTCTTCGTTAAGTTTGGTCACGTGACCTGCATGTGAGGGCATTTCAGTAAAATCATCACCCTTCTTCCCAATTTACAGATCACACACTCTCTCTCTCTCTCTCTCTAAACACACACACCCCACCACCACCACCATCAACATAACCACCTGCGGCATTTCAAATCCTACAACCCCCACCTGCACCTGAAAACCCATCCTACTGCCACCGTCACCATTTGTCACGCCACATTCCCTACCACCAACACCCTATTATACTCCACCATCAACCTCCACCATGAACCAGTCGCCGCCACAAACAAGAATCTTCATTGGACCTCTGACTTCGATGAACCCACAAAATCCTAAACCTCAGTCATCATCATCAATAACTATAGCCACCATCGTCCCCCTCTTATTACATTAAGAAACCCAAAACCTCAGTCATCATCATCAATAACCAACGCCTTCGATTAACCCGCAAAACCCAGATATATATAACAGACATAACGTGCAAGATTTTAAAAGATAAAGGACAAAACCAATCAATTTTAAAGTTAAATGACATTCTTTGCAATCGGATATAAAACTAAAGGACAAAACTTGTAATTCACCATTGATGACGCTCCTTTTCACGGTGTTTGACAACGTTGATGTGGTATGGGGCGCTACTCTACAGACTACAATCTATTTTTTGAAAAGGTTCAAGTTCTAACCCAAGCCGTTTAACACTTACTCTGCCTATTCTCCCAGCCAGGTTCTCCAATCCGTGGCCGTTAGTGAATCGCTTGGTCCGCCTACTTACTGTATTGTGGTTATGGATCCTCCAATAGGCTGCCCACTCTGAACGTTGGTATATTATTATGCTTTAAGCTTGAATAAGACTTATGGTTGTTAAATAATATTTAGTAATGACTAATTGACTACTCAGGCTTGACTAACATACATGATCTGCTGCTATCACTTTCCTTCTTTAACTAAAAAAATGATAGTTTCTAATCTCTATCTTTTTAGTGTATGGACTATATCATGATCTCGATGAAACTGTTATTTTCAAATGCTTGTGAAAAATTTTATATAAAAAAAGGTTTATAAATGTTTTAACATATAAAAAAGCTACATGTACTGCCTAAAAAACCCGTTGTACAATATTTTGCTGCACAAATAAGAGCTGTGTACATGAGGCATGCGCTTACCTACGCCTCAAGGCCAAATTTTTTTTCTATAAAGCACGCCTCTCTTGCGCTCATGTCACCTAAGGCGATGCCCTTTGCGCCTCGCGCCTAGGTGCGCCTGAGGCGCACTTTTTAAAACCATGTTAATTAACGAGAGCTCGAGCTCAGTTTGTTTGCAGCTCTATGTCTAAAGCTTGATTTCGGCTTCTTATTATCTATTAATTTATTAATTGTTGTATTTATTTATACACACAAGTGTGTGTGTGTGTGTATATATATATCATAATTTGATATATTTGTTATATAATGGGATGGGCGGCAGGTGCAGGTTGGAGAAGTTTGAAAAACTTGGATCAAATGTATAATGGAGAAGTCTGTAACAATGTTGAGATTTTCCAAATTGTAGTAGAAAATTGGATTTTCCATTTTCCAAGAAATTTTCTCATGAGAAGACAAATATGAACACTTTTTTTGTTTCTTTTTTTTTTTAATCAGTGGCATTTTCTATATTAACTAGAGATGTCCAATTTAGACTATTTACTTATGAACGGGTCAATGTGGGTTGTGTTTTTATCTCTAATCCATCAAATGGGTAAAATAAGTTCTTGATATAGCTAAAACAGAAATAGGTCAAAAGGCTTCCGGAACATAATTTATATACACTTAACCTCTTAAATTGTTTCATGCAAAAAGTTAGATTGTTATTGAAGAATTTTGATTACAAGTTAACATATCCTGGACAAATAGTAAGTTAAAACCACTAACCCAACCCATATAAAAATTGGCTATGTTTGCAGCCTCTAATTTTGATTTTAAATAGTGGCGGTGAGTGTAACTGAATAGGACTTATTAAGCAGCCCCAACTGAATAAGACTTATTAAGCAGCCCTTGGTAAATAGAATCTAATCTTATGGGGGGCAGGTTGGAATTTAGGTTGTTATCTTATTTATTATCACCTAAACTGATGGGAGTTGTTGTTAATCTTTTTCTTTTTCTTTTTCCCCAAGTTTCATATAACATCTAGAAGTGGTAGGCAGTTTGTTTGCTTGTCATTATCAAACCAAATTTCTTTACAGTTTCAACTGGAGTTGTTAACCTGTGATTATCGATCGTGCCTTTTTAGGCGTTCGCATGCAGATCAATACAATAAAACATTTATTTGATTGGGCTTGCTGTTTGTCCTTTTCTCTTATGATTATGACAGTATACTTGTATTTTTTCGGGTACCAATTGTTTAATACATCTGAAACTGCATGTATCTTGATGTCCATTGCATATCTGCATGACCTTGCTTCTATTATCATCTGCTTGCTAATCACCTTATCTATTTATTCCCTATATTATTTTAATGCAACATTTTATAAAGTATTAAGCCCAGTTCTCATGTGACCCTCGAATGTTGACTTTTGCTTTCAACTTTCATACACCTTGAGTTTGGTCTAGGCTTGTTTAATAACCAACTTTATCTTAATGCAGAGCTATGATCTCATGTCCACCTGAGACAAGCTAGGATATTAAAAAGTAAGAACATACTTATCTCTTTTGTTTATTGTATTAAGATTACCTCCACTAAAGTGTACTTTTGTGGAGGTAATCTTAATACAATATCTATATGAATATGAATATAAAAGGTTTACCCAAGTTTTAAGCGTTAATATATAATCAAGAAGTTGTACTTTTGTGTGCAAATTAACCCGCAAAAATCGTATTTAAAAACTAACTTTTTCTTAACCCAGCGAGTATAAATTTAGGATGAGAATAGATTTCTAAACCCTAATCATTGGTGGGTTCAAATTTTGTCTAAATTCATTGGTTTGATTCGCATTTTTAAAACCCAAACTATTAATCAAACACCTTTGTTTGAGGGGTGAGGGTTGGGTCCAATTGGCAAAGCCCGAAAAGTTAGGAGTTGTAAGCCCGAAAAAAAAAAACACTTTTTGAAACGAAAGTAATTTCTTTGTTCTCGTTTTTGTAAATCAAACACTGCTGCATTTTCTTTTCAGATAAGTATTTCTTTTGAAATTTCAAAGTGTAAGAAGCCACACAACTTGACAAGTGTAAACCCTAGTTAACTCTAACTAACCCAATTTTGGTTGATTAAAAGGGTAAAGGGTAATGTTTCTTTCAGATCGTTCATTAACCACCACCACCACCACCACAACCACCACCACCACCACCACCACCGTCGCCGCCGCTGCCTGACCCAACCGCCGGACCAAAGCCTCACCGCTCCCTCTCTCCTCTCTCCTCTAACCTCCGATGCCTTCAAAACCCTTCACGTTGTTCGCCTTCAAACCGACCTCAATCGTGGCTCAGATCTAGTCACTTCCCTCTATCTTTGGAGAAGACAACCAAGCAAACACCTCTGTGTCTCTCGCTAATCACAAAACAAAGGAAAAAGAAGAAAAAAAAAAAAAAACAACCAATCCATAAAAACCTTACATGAACTGTGTGTGAATATGGTTGTTTGTTTGTTGGAGGAAAACAGAGGAATATAAAGGGAAAAATGAGGTAAAGGTGAGTTTTATTTATACTAAATGCTTTTTACAAAAACAAATGCGTTTTACAAAAACAAGTGCGTTTTACAAAAAACAAGTGCGTTTTACAAAAACCAAGTGCTTTTTACAAAAACCAAATGCGTTTTACAAAAAACCAAGTGCGTTTTACAAAAAACCAAGTGCGTTTTACAAAAAACCAAGTGCGTTTTTGTAAACACCAGTTTAAATAGTGTTTAAAAAACCAAATGCGTTTATAAAAAAACCAAGTGCGTTTTATGATTTTATGTTTAACAGTTTCTGATCTTCATTGTCTGGAACTTTTTTGAAACCCATTTTCTTCTTTAATTCTTCTTCTATTATCAACATCGTTCGTTTATGTGAATAATACATGTGTTGATAGTGATTTTTGAATATGATTCGATTAATTTTATCAATTGAATTATCATACTTTGTTTTCTTCTATTTCTGCAAATACTTTTTGATTTTGTTTGTAATCGAATGTTTTTGATTGTTTAATCATTCTGAATGTTTAATCGAGTTGAAAACGATGAAAAATCAGGTTCAATCGTTGAAAATTTTTGCATCGATTATGTCTGTTGTTAAGATTTCACAGAAATTTAAACGCGTCTTTCCTAATTTACCCTTGGTTAGATTAACCCAAATATGATTAGGATTGTTAATTACCATCTTGCCATCGCCTAAATCTAATGGCTGAGAATCCTTCTTACACTTTGTATGTTAAGAAACTTTGTACATTAGCCTCTCTCTCTATAAAAATATGTGTATTGATTGAGTTTTCATCAATAATTCTTGCGTGTATCATATTGTTGCGAAAATTCATTTGGAGTTGGTACGGTTGACTTGGAAAGTCAAATTGTATGAAATCATTTAATTTCTTAATTTCAAACTACTTATTTCTAAATGTCAGAATTTGTGGTAAAAGGTCTTTTGTTTGAATGCATGAATCACTGCTTTCCCAAAAAAAAATCAAATAAATAAAGTAGAATATCAAGAATGGAACCATGATTGAAACAGGTACTTAGAATGAGAATGTAACTCTAAAATATCTTAGTTATTTAGGGGCTTGGGATTATTTATTTAAACTATGTTTCATTTTAAACCGATAAGCATTTGTATGTTTATTCAAAAATAAAAATATATACAAATAATCTCAAACACCCCCTTAAAATTTCTCAATATCTTTGAATTTTAAGATGATTTATTTAATATAAGCACTAAAATCTTAGATATTACGTACAGCTGACTGACGTGTGACAAATCTTCCTTTGAAGATGAATTGCTAATAAACCTTGCTTGATACAAAGAGAGAAAATCAACCTCTGATTTAATTTTCTTGTTTCCAAAAGCTATGTAAACAAAACAGAAAACTACTAGCCTAAATAAAATCAACATTTTAACAAATTCACATCCCACTTTATTTGGGTTGGGGCAACAATGGAGAATTAGTACCCTTTCTAAAGTTTTTATACAAAGCTGTATCCGAATATACTGCTCGAGACCTCATTGATCTAATTCTATGCTTATGTCTGTGACCTTTCCTTTCATGGTCCCGTTTTCGGCTACTTTCTTTCGTCTCAACCACCACCACCACCTCTGCCTCATCACCGCCGCTATCCTTTTCGTCATTGTGTTGTTTTTTCTCTGTTTCTTTATATTTTTCTTCATTGTTTTGTCCTTCTTTCGGAGCAATATAAACAAATGAACCAACTGGGAAATCATCTAATTCCAATACATGTTCCAAGATCTTAACCACTTCATTCATGGTTGGTCTGCATTTTGGGTGGTGGCTCAGGCACCGACCAGCCAGAATTGCTGCTCTCTTAGCCCCTAAGGCCGGGTACTGGCCGTCTAGTTTAGGGTCCATGATCCGGTCAAGATTGTTTGAATCTTTCAAAAGTGGTCTAGCCCATTCCACTAGACATTGTTCTCTACTAGGTCTTTTTTTGTCCATTGATCTTTTTCCTGTTAGTAGTTCTAGTAAAACGACCCCAAAACTGTAAACATCACTCATGGTTGTTAGATGACCTGTCATGATGTACTCAGGTGCAGCATAGCCGTGTGTTCCATCACTCGTGTACTGACATGTGTCTCGTCTCCTTCAGGGCCATCTTTAGCTAACCCAAAATCTGATAGCTTCGCCGTATAATCCTGTTTATGAGACCAAATCAATAACATTTAGTAAACATATCTAAGAGTGCACAAAAGAACAAAATTAATGTAAGTCAATATGCACCTTTATCCCAGTACAAAAATTAGCTAAAAGAAGAGTGTTCAAATGTGTCAAACGGGTTAAAAGTTCACCTAAGTCTATTTTAATACATCTAAACTCTAAAATCATTTTATTAAAGATATTTGCAATCATAAATTATGTGTTACATGGTTGTAAACAAATTTAAAGAATGGACAAAAACATATTTGTGGGTTGCCCAACCTATTTTGACCATAAAAAGAACGCCTAGTTTCAGCCCAAACAACGTTTGAATGTGTGGGACCGTTATGTGTTGTTGCCTTTAATTAATAAAGATCAATAAGCAAAGAGACTCACGATCCAACAGAATATTTGAAGTTTTGAAGTCGCGATAAATAACTGGTTTTTCCTCCCCATGAAGAAAGGCTAATCCTTTCGCAGCACCAAGTGCTATTTTGATCCTCGTCAGCCACGGCAAAGAAATTGAATACCCTGAATCCATAAATGTGCAAAAACCATGATCAATATTAATATTTTTATAAGTGAAATAAAAAAATGCAAGGAAAAAAGGAAACAAAAAAAAAAAAACGTACTTCTAAAAAGTTGACTCTCCAAATTGCCCCTTGCCATATATTCATAAACAAGAAGCCTGTTCTTGTCTTCACAACAATAACCAATCAACTTAACAAGGTGTGGATGCCTCAACTGCCCCAAAAAGGTCACCTCAGCCTATTAACATTAAAAAACAAACATAATTAGAAAACAATTGGCATAATAATAATAATAATAATAATAATAATAATAATAATAATAATAATAATAATAATAAAGAAGAATGTTTTAGCACTCACCAGCCATTCATTGTGACCTTGACCACCATCCAAATCCAAGAGTTTAACCGCAACAGGCTGAGCCTCTAACAGGCCAGGCCTAAGCTTATCATCTATGAACCCTTTATGAACCGTTCCGAAGCCGCCTTCACCAAGGTAATTACTGGAAGCAAAATCATGTGTGATCATAGTAAGCTCGGCAAAAGTGAATTCTTGAAGGTTCCAGCCAAGTATTGAATTTGAAAGACCGTTGATAACAGAGAGTGATGAACTGACATCAGATATTGATAACCTTTGAGACAAACCAGATTTAGGAACAAGAGTTTGAGGGTCAAAGGTTGGTTTGTTGTTTGTGAAGCAACCGAAGAGAACAGATTTCCATGAGCTGGTTTTTTTTGGGAGCCATGAGAGAGAGAAAAAGAATAAGAATGTGAAATGGGGTGGTGATGATTGTGAGTATAAGTAGCTAGGTTCATACAAGGGGTTGGTTAATCTGGTCAAGTTTAGGGGTGAACCAACCAAGTGATTTGAAAATAGAACAAGATAGAAGTTGGTGGGGGCAGGGTTTGGAAGATTCTTAGCACAAAAAAAAGTCTTAAGGCTAACTAACCACTTATTATCTTTCCAGGCTTAACACATTCTTTTATTATTATTTATTAAATTAATTAATTGATTACATCATTATTAAATTAATTAATTGATTATATCATTATATATGCACATATTATCTATTTTCAGAGTTTAGATTGAAAAAACAGAGCAAGATACAAGTGTTATAGAATAAAGTACAAGCTGTTCAAGTGTTCTGATTGAGTTTTGACCTTTATGAACCGGGGAAAGCATTTATCAATTGTATTATTCTAGAAGGAAAGAGAAATAGAAGTAATTTTTTTTTCTTTAAAAATTTATATATTTTTGCCAAACCCTCAACCATCATTTGATTTTTTTATAGGACTTCCCGTGTTTTAATTACACATGTAATGGCTGATTGGGTTTAGCTATTTATTAA
Source organism: Ambrosia x helenae (assembly GCA_030844895.1). Lineage (NCBI taxonomy): Eukaryota > Viridiplantae > Streptophyta > Magnoliopsida > Asterales > Asteraceae > Ambrosia > Ambrosia x helenae. Next base: position 34,846 of record JAUTDX010003296.1, on the reverse strand, counting down.
TTATTATGTTAATAGCTAGTGTGTCTGATAAAATAAAGGATTTGGAGTTAAGATTTTACTTGAAATAGCTTCTTTATCTTTTTGAATAAAGTTAAGGCTTACCTATACCTCATCCTCTCTAAACCTTTGTTTAGGACCTTAGATTTTTTTTTACACTTTAGATGGACTTTTTATTAGACTCTCTTCATCTATTAATATCTGGATGTTGTCTATTGATGCTATATATTTTGTGTTGATATGTTACGTTACTTTTTAATCACTTCCTTGCTTATTTGATAGTGGCTTATTCTTTATTTTTAATTTATTGTTTGTTATGAAGTCGAGGTCTCTCTATAAATAGTTTCTCTACCCCGAGAGGTAGAGAATTTTTTTCTACATTCCACCATCCTCAAACTATTAATAGCTTTGTTATTTATAGGATTTATTAGGTATAGTTGTTATTGTATTAATTGTTAGGTTATAAACTTGTGTATTCAATGAATTGAATAAAAGAACAAAAATAAATAATTAGTATTTCAAATTTAGGAATTATGAAATGATATTTAGAGAAGATTTTTTTTTTATTAAGAAATAGAATACGAATATGTGAAATACGAGAAGTGGAAAAATAAATCTTAGGTTCACATAATTATGACAAAAATAAAACCAATTTTTATTAATTCAAACGGTGTAATACACATGATTCAAACCTAGTATAATAATATATAAATAAGCAATTCATACACTCAACAAAGTTATTATTGTAAGCCTTGAAAACAAACATGATATCAACTAATCACAATCAAAAGCGGAAACAATGACTATGATGATTCACGTACACTAAGAAATCACTTCAAACTTGCATACTATTAAACACTATTGCCTGGTACAAGAGAGATTTTCACCCAAAACCGCTACATAACGGCTCTCCTCTAGAATGGCTTGCTAAAGTTTAACTCTCACATGAACGGCATATCCTATAATGAAATTAAACAAAACATTATATAGGGTAACTAATCATTTCGGCCCACATGGCGTAGCCCAAGTCCAAAGCCTAACTGAGAACACCTAGTTCTCGGTTTTACATTCTTATACCGTGAATTAGTTTACGGTTACACCTACACAATCCAGGAACTACATACTTGGTTATAACACAATATATTTGATTACGTCAGTCTCAATAATCTGGTCCCTAGAATTATGTAAAATTTATTATATTTTGTAAATAATTTTACTCTTACAATTACGAATTACGATAACGAAAAAGGTGACCGACAAGTGTGTTAAAAGAGATATATGTTCGTATTTATACAGTGTTCAATGACTAATCAAATTTAAGTTGAGACATGTAAAAAGAAGAAAAAAAGCGTGTAAAAATATGATTGTATTTATATATAAAATTAGTAAGTTATTAAAACTGTTATAAGGAAAAAAATTAGAGGAGGTGATATTTTCTCACGTTACCCTTAATTTCTTTTGATCAATTGATGATTTAGATTTAAAATATTGTGTGCACGATAAATTGGTGGGTGGGGGGCTCACTTGACTTTGACAACATGTACAAAAGCTATTAAAATAAAATGGTCAACAAATTTTTGCCCCTTAGAGGACATGGGCCCCATTGACACGTCTAATATTGAAATTTTATGCAACTTATTTTGTTGGTTTTGTCATTATAATCTATAAAGAAACTATTTGTTTGAAAATATATTCCATATGTTGACATTGCACACCAAGTCCATTGTATGTATAGACGTATAGTATCAAAAGGACTCCAAAGCCAATGAATTAGAGTGTGTTACTTGTTTCTAGAACTAATTGGGCAATAACTCTATAAGCATTAGAATATCTTTAATTAACAAAACAATAAATTTTGTTTCAAATCAATCTAGGTGTAAACTTCATGGATTTTGAGAGATGTTTACTTACATAACAAACAAGGATGACGATAAAAAAACTCATATGTGATCAATAAACGTGCTAAATGTACATGATTTTGACTAAGAATTTTCTAAGTAGAGCATGGATGGGAGTATAGGACGGTGAATTCGTGATTTAGAAGTTGTTTGGTAACCATGTTCTAATCCATTAAAGGGTCTAACCGACTGAGAGATAAGCCTCTAAATAGTTCATCATGCATGTTTCTAAAACTCACCTATGAAGAGGCTCCATAAACTATTAAGAGGTGTCTCTTAAGTGAGCCAAACTCCATCATTTTTCCAATCCTTTGTACAAGGGAAAATGGATTTTAATACTCCCGACTATCGCATGTTGGCGGATAATACTCTCAACTATCACTTTGGCCATTAGCACTCCAAACTTTCAACTTGTTGGATTTTATCACTCCCAAACTAACCGAGGTCTAACCCAATTAGTCTCTGTGGTCAAAATGTAAAAAACTCAACTTAAGGGACAATTTATGTGACAAAAATGTAAAAACCCAAACTTAAGGGACTTTTTCGAAACTTTTTATTATAAATCCCAACCCACCCCACCCCACCCCTAACCCATTCCTTCCTTCTTCAATATGCAGACCCACCCCACCCCCACCCCCTTCCTTCCTTCTTCAATATGCAGACCCACCCCACCCCACCCCACCACCACCATCCTTCACCGTCCACCACCACCCCCTTCCATTTCTTCACCTCACCTCAATTGATTCCCATCTCTCTCTCTCTCTCTCTCTCTAGAGCTCTCATCTGCATCAGATCCCAACAAACAGGTATGACATCATCTTCCCACACCAACAAAGTCCACCCCGAACCACCACCCACCGACCTCTTCGACCTCCTCCCCAACCCAATCTTGTTTCTGCGAGCAGAGTTGGAGCTGACAAACCGCCACCAACCTTTTCTTAACCAAGTTAGTAACCAACCGTGTCTCTCAGTTTCAACTTCGATTGGGGGTGGTTGCAGGTCGGTGGTGGTAGGCTGAGGTCGATTGGGGGATGGTTGCAGGTCGATGGTGGTAGGTTGAGATCGATTCGGGGTGGTTGCAGGTCGATTGGGGGTGGTTACAGGTCGATGGTGGTAGGTTAAGGTTGATTGGTGGTAGGTTGAGGTCGATGGTGGTGGTTGCAGGTCAGTGGTGGTGGTTGAGGTCGGTTGCAGGTGGATGGTGGTGGTTGAGGTCGATTGGGGGTGGTTGCAGGTCGATTGGGGGTGGTTGCAGGTCGGTGGTGGTAGGTTGAGGTCGATTAGTGGTAGGTTGAGGTCGATGGTGGTGGTTGCAAGTCAGTAGTGGTGGTTGAGGTCGGTTGCAGGTGGATGGTGGTGGTTGAGGTCGGTTGCAGGTGGATGGTGGTGGTTGAGGTCGATGGTAGAAGGTGTGGTGGTGGTGGTTTAGAGAGACAAAGGGGGGGGGGGGGGGGGTTGTCAACAGAAATGGGGGGGGGGGGTGGATTTATAAAAAAAAAATTTAAAAATATTTTTTTTTTAGATAATAATATAGATAATAATAATAATAATAATAAATTTCAAAAATGTCCAAAAGTTTAGGTTTTTACATTTTGGCCACAAACACTAACTGAGTTAGACCTCAGTTAGTTTGGGAGTGATAAAATCCAACAAGTTAAAAGTTTGGAGTGCTAATGGCCAAAGTGATAGTTGGGAGTATTATCCGCCAACAGGCGATAGTTAGGAGTATTAAAATCCATTTTCCCTTTGTAAAATCAAGCTGTCCATGAGGGATTGGAAATATAATATTATGATCCCATGTATAATGTATTTGTGTGTCACTTAATTTCCAAAAGTCCAAAATAGAAAAAATGATTTCGACCTTATTATGTTTAGTTCGATTTCTATGGTCCTTAGTAAATAAATAAAAAATTATCATTGAATGGCACTAGATAATATAGGATTCTCTTCAGCTTTCATTATATATATACGTTATAAATCCTTACTTTAAATGCTTTAATCAAAGATGTAACCACTCTACTTCAGCAAAGGTATACGTTTCGTCTTCTTTTTTTAAGAATTGCTCAAGATTTGTTCTGTATAACACACGCCAATGGCAAGCGAACACAATAGTCCTAACATGTTATAATGATTTTTTAATAAATAAAATGTAGTTCGAAAAGAAATTGGTAAGCTTTTGGAAATTAACCAGGAAGCGACGTGGAAGTAACATAGTCATGGTCTCATGAAAGGGAGAAAGTCGTGTCCCTTTAAGTCTTTTCCAAGCTCCATCATTTTTCCAATCCTTTTAAAAGTAAATGTAAATCTATCTTCTAAGATTATTATCTTAATTGTAAGAATTAAGTAAGCTTTCAACAAACCTATACGAATTCACATTATGATAATTATTATGACTTGAAAAATGTTATTAAAACCTAATCTCTATCAGGCAATTCCGTATCAATTTTAGAGTGAGAAATGAATAAGTTTAATCCAAATAGCGCAAGTAAAATAAGATCTCATATTAACTCAATTAAATTTTGCCTTTTTTACATTGTTAAACCACTCAAAAAGACAAAACTTGTAAGAACACCCAGGTTTGATGGTCTTGGGTTCAACCCTCGTATAATAGGATTAAAGAAATTTGTCGTGCTAAAAAAATATGGTCACGTGTCCAATCATATGTGTTAGAGACTATACGTAGATGCTTTGAAAAGCATGACAATTACAGTCACGCACATTAAACATATTACTAGCCTAATATAAAGAAATTTGGAGTCAATTCTTTATGAACTTAAGCTCTACATGAAAACTGTTTTGAGCTAGTCTTTTACTACAACTCGATAAAGTTACAAACACATATATTTCGATAAAAATAATTATGAAGAAAGGAATTGTGTATTATATATATGACATGTTTTTTTATTAGTTTAGGGATTATCTAAAAACAATTACCAATACTCTTATAGCCTAGCAGTAGTAGTACCATTGCGTTGGAAATCCGGCTCTTTTTATAAGGTGGAGGGTTATGATCCCATAGTAGCGAAAATGCATAGGTATAAATATATAGGTGGAGGGTTGTGTGAGTGTTAGCCCTAGAGGTGAACAAAAAAACCGGTATCGGAACCGGAACCGTGGAACCGAACCGGAACCGGTTCCGGTTCCAAACCGGTAAATAGTGGAACCGGTTCCGGAACCGATAGGAACCGCCGGTTCCAGCACCGGTTCCACATTTTTAGCAAAAAACGAAACCGAACCGGAACCGATCTCAAGAACCGGTCCCGGAACCGGTTCCAGAACCGGTTCCGCTTGAAAAACGTTTTTTGACCGTTTTTTGTCGAAAATAGACGTTATCTAGCCGTTTTGAACATCCAAAATCACCATTTTGCCACCCTTGTTTAGTATAAATAGGTTTAGATGTTTTAGGTTTGTCACAACACTCAAAAATGCAAAACCCGCTATCGTATACACCCGCATACGATGCGGCGATGCAACACATGAGTAGTTCGGACGAAGATTAATAAAAAATAATGTCATTGTAATGTTCAAATTTTTTTTTTTTCATGTAGATTTCCATGTTTCTTGTTTCGAAATCAAAATAAAAAAAAGTCGCAATTTTATGTTTATTTCTTTTTCGTATCGGTTTTTTTTAAGTGTGCGCGAAAGAACCGATTCCGGAACCGAAACCGGAACCGAACCGAACCGGAACCGGTCGTAAAAACCGGCCTTTGGAACCGGCGGAACCGGAACCGAAAACCGACGGAACCGGAACCGGTTCCGGGCGGAACCGACACTGTAGCGAACAGGTTCCGGAACCGAAACCGGAAAAAAAACCGGTTTGTTCACCTCTAGTTAGCCCTTCTAAAAAGAATCTAATAGCAAATTGTAGATTCAATATATTTTTCAAAATTTGGGCTTGGGTTTTTTATCATCTTTAAGAGCATCCCCACTCAAACTATGAGGGTGTGTACTAGATAAGATATATTAGTTAAAGTTTATTGAAATTATGTCTACCAAAATTATGAGATGTCATATGATTAGGATTTATTTGTGACTATCATGATTGTTAATAATTAAGTTAATCAAGTACTTTCGTTATTAAAATCATAATGTTTCTTAAGATTACGTCTAAATTCGTAATTTTTCTGAACAGGCAAAGGGCGGATCTTAGTGGAGCTAAGATGGGGTCTCGGTCCGCCCAGTTTTTTCATATAATGTAAATTTTACCGAAATTTTCCGAAAATTTGTATATGTATTGAGTCCGGCCTGCCCCGATTAAGCCCGGCCCAACCAGGTGTTTGGTTCAAGATCCGCCACTGTGAACAAGTTAAAAGAATTCTAGAATATGGTGATATCATATGTATTGTATATACAATATTAGCTGATTACCCCGGAAGGATCCCGGGGTTGAAAAATATAACCATTCTAATAATATTAATACTAATAGTAATAATTATTACTCTTGTAATTAAATAAATAAATAAATAATCTTGCTATAAGGTGACACTATGTGTTGCAGTGTTGCACGATTCTTTCTCCTAGCTTCTCTTGATGAAGTATACCTATCCATCTTTAGAAGAGTAAAATTCCAATGATAGCATGACGATTGGGCTGAATTTCAACATCGTAGATAAGAAACTGGTTTAAAAGAAAAAACATGATTAATGAATAACCTGAACACTTTGTGTTTTTTTGTTTCCTGTATAAACGAAACCCCACAAAAAATAGTCGTTTTTTTTCTTCGTTTTTTATATAGCACTATGGTACTCGTTGGAAAGATAATAAAACGCTCGTTAATTTGGTGTAATTTTTTTTCTTTAAAAAATCTCGTATATAAAAGATATTAACGTTTAAAAATTATGGGAGGAAATATGAGAGAGAAAAATTTAAATTTGTTTTTAAATTTTTTTCCTAAAATAACTCAATCTCTTATAGGGTTTTATCTTTTTCTTATTTTTTTATTAAAAAATCTAAATAATTCAAAATCATTAAAATCTTTCAATTATAATGCCACGTGGCAGTTTCATGGAGAGGTTGAAAGCACCATTGCACGCCACGTCAGCAACGTTCAATTCTTTTATATATATTAATAATAATAGATACCATTGGTGAAATTATGTTTAAAACTAATTATAACTTAAAAATACTTGCTTGAAGGAAATATAATATTTATTGAATGTAGAGGCTTGGTTACTTTCATAAAACGCGTCTTTTTTTTGTTTTATAGTTTTATTATATCATATGTATTTATTAAATAATACAAGTCTTGGACCTCCACTCCAGGCCGTTGTTCTTGGGATTTGATGGTGAACAAGTGACAATACTTTCCTTTCACAATTCGATCACTTCATGTCATACTCCGCGTTATAGACAGCCACCAACATCCTAGCTATTTTTATATATGATATACTAGCTCATTACCCGGGAGCGTCCCGGGTTGAGATTTAATAATATTTAATGTTTTAACGTAAAATGATACATTGTTTTTGGATCAACAGATTTTGTGACCCATTTTGTTGGGCTGCATATTTGATGATGAGAACACCTGATGAACCTTCATCCTCAAACACCAAACCTGGAACATAAACTGTAAACGTACACTATTGTGTTTTGAAATCCAGTCCAACTATCAAATCTTACTGATCCAGATTTTGAAACCTTGAAGAGTTGAAGTAACTTCATGGCCTAGTATTCCAGGTTAGATGGAAATACACTGAGTCTTGTATATTAGTTAAAAAACAAAGAGAACAGACTTGATAAGTTTCATACTACAGCAATCTAGATTTGCAAAAATTATCCATTATTCATAATCATAAACATGAAGAACTGAATTGGCTAAGAAGTGTGTGAACTTCTGAAATAAAGAAGCCATTTCCTACATCATCACATTTATATCATATAAATTTCCATTAACTTTCAATATATATATATTATATATATAAAAATCAGATAGAGAGATTTATATATATTCTCTCTAAAGAGACTTGAATAATGAAAGAGGGTGAGTTACAATAAATTAAGTTCAAATTATTTAAAAACTTTCACCTGTTCGTGGTAGTTTTTGTAAATATTACAATTGTAGCTAGAAATTATAAACATTTGGATAATACACCTCAAGTTGAAACAAACCAAATATTTTATGGCAACTTTACAATTCATCCTTTGCATTATAAGTATAAAATATTCACTATGTTAGCATATTATGTAAATAGTTGCCTAATCTTTGCCTTAATCTCAGTTGTAATCTTGTATTTAATCCCTTACCACTGAGTGTAAATAATATCAATCATTCATCAATAACTCTGTATTGCATATCACCGATAATCTTGCGAATAACATTGGCGAGGTTTCTGGTTTCTTAAGTTGGCACATTAATTCAAAAAACTCAATAGTGATATATCTTTAAATGTACACTGCAGCCTATGAAAACGCTTACATAAATAAACGAAATAACATGAGCAATGGAGACTACATATAATTGTTACCAATAAGAAGCATCCAACCAAGAAGGGGGAGCCATATCCATCGGCAGGAATCCGCTTCTGCCACTCTTTGAGTCAATGATGCAGCATCTAATGAAATTGAACCACAAAAAGAGAAGACTGCAGGAAAACAATAGCTAAATCAAAGCAATTACCAATGTAAAGATCGATGACTTGGCTGGGAACTTACCACATCAACTACCCCAATAGCAACCACTGAGAAAACCTTATCGTCGCCCTTGTTCGCCTTCCACCACCATTTCTGCAAAGGGGTCAAAACCATCTTCTGTCTCTCACATTTCTCTCCTTCTCTCTATCGCATATGTGTACAATCAAACCCCATTGATGTTATCAACGAAACCCAAATGCCTATAAACATGCCGGCAAGCATCTAAATGGCCAGAAGAACGATTAAGTTTGCAGGTTTACCTCAACATTCGGGATATCGCTGAAAAAGACATGCTACTTCCGATCTATAACCCAAATACATGGTTGTCGTCTTCCTTTTTTCTCTCCAAGAGCAAATCTGTAAATACTGTGGAGGGAAAGGGTGGGTTCCTTAATCCTTTACACGCGTAAGAATACAAAGAATCCAGTTCAAGCATGAGTCACGTTTGTACGTGGCAGGCAATTGGAAGAATGTAGAACGTGCTTGTACATATAGCTTATCAAGTTGTACTATTTGCAATAATTAGATGTCTCTCACATCACGAACTTACTAAAGGATTAATAATATCAGTAACATTTCGATTAAGTAAATAATTCAAGTTTCTATTTTAAATCCTGTGTTTCTTTTTTATATCTAAGATCTTGATGATAAATTTTGATATTAAAACACATAGGTGTGTACATAATCACATATACATACAGTTGAAAAAAGGTTAAAGAAGAGAGTTACATCACCTTCTCTTCCTCTGGCCACAAAGGATGGTAGTTGGTTCCATAATAGCTTTGGTTTAAAGGTGCACGATCTGAAAATTTAGAGTAGACAATGAAGATCACAAAAGTGAGCAAAAGCAACAATACACATAAAGAAACCATACCTTTGATTCGAAACCATAACATGAAGCATAAATCGTAAACCTAAAATTACAAAAATATACAAAATCATCAAATTTAAAATAACAAACATGAAAAAAGAATTGCTATTACTTGAATCCTCACCAATTACCATCACATCAGAAACTTAAATGTAAAAATAACCTTCAAGTTGATCCTCTTCAATGGCAACCCTACCTTTAAAGATCCGGATACACTTGGGATATAACTACAATAAATTAGGATAGGAATACCTTGTTGATAATGAAGATATAATAGAAGATATACTTACAATATGTCATCCTTCGTGAAGAAACCCTAGCCGTCGCCACTCTTCGGAATGTCGAATCTGGAGATTTTCGACAAACTTATTCAATACTTGGTCATCAGACCTGATTACTGTGGTTGCCGTGAAGTTCATGATTTTTTTTGGAAGGCCCTTCGGTGAACGGATATATATATATACCTATATATATATATATAGTGATCCTTCGCACGTTTGTATTACTTTGTATTTGAACCTGTCCCTATATATATACCTATATATATATATATATAACATTAAATCTGAACATACATAGGTGAGCGGAAAGTAAATAGAAATATATATCCAAGAACACAAGTCTATACCGCATATAGTGATGTTCAAGAAAAGATAAAGGATATTGATACCTGATTATGAGAGGCAGTCCCTCAGATCTCGCCTCCTTTCCATCCAAATTCTCCACCACAACCGAATCATCCATAGATTAGTTTACTTGTCTCTCAGCATCAGTTGTTTAAGATAGTAAAACTATTAGAGAAAATCATAAAAAATAATTATTTTTTTGGTATGTCAAAAAAATTAACCGATAATCACTTATTTACTTTTACTTTTGTATCGGAGCTTTTTATAACTGACTTAAACTATTGTGATACACGACAGTGTGTCACATATAGATTCAAGCATGTATTGTTATTCACGTATAGGTTCATGTATGTTTTATTATACACTAACTGAACAATGATATAATAAATATATAATTATGGCTACTTTCTCAAATTATTATACACACCACATAACTTCTTTTGTATATTAAATAATAAAAAAAGCAAAAAAACATCACTTTTGATGAATACAGTAATACTTATAACTTCACAGAATCAGGCATAATCGTAGAAATATATATATTAATAATCAAATTCACATTCATAAAATAACAACATATCAGCATCTGATAATTACGATTCGATAAAACCCTAGCATGATATAATCCACAAATCAACATATTAACATCTACACCCTACAAACTGAGACCTCCAATCCATGAACAATTGAACATGTATAAACCAGAATTATACAATCTACAATTGAGCAATTCAACACAGGAGCATATAAAAACCGAATCGGAACAATGTGGACCTAAAAAAGCCCTAACGGGAGTAGAAACAGGACCAGATCTAGAGAAGAAAGACGTGACTCACATTAAAGAAGACGATTTCAGCGACATATCTGTAAATATATGATAACAGATGATTGTTTGGTTTGTCTGTATGTATGTGTGTGTGAGTTGAGAAGAGAGTGATGTAGAGGGGAGTGGCGTAATAATGAGAAAAACAATATAGGGTTTTAATATAGTTATTATATATGCGTTTAAATAAAAAAATTGAGAACTTACTCTGAAGATCTGGAGATTGGCAGAGGGAGAAGGAGGAGCCGGTGGAGGTGAGGTTTTTTTTAGGGTTTGGGGCTTTTTGTGAGATAAGGAAGTTCGTGAAAAGGTGGAATTGACATCGGTGAGATAATGAGAAACGCGGAGATAAGTTTAGGGTTTTAACTTTTTTTTAATTAAAAAACGAAATAATTAAAAAACACTAAAAACACTCAATTAGAATGCCACGTGGCACTATAAAGGGGAGGTTGAAAGCACCATTGAACGCCACGTCAGCAACGTTCAATTCTTTTATATATATAGATAGATAGATCTTTAGTTCTTTACTCTCTTTGGAAAATTTAGAGTAGTTTTCGATACATCCTATTTTTAATATTAAGACTACGTTAGATGATACTCCTTGCTATAATCGGTAATCAAAGTGCACCAAGGCATTCCCCTTTTTAAAATAAATGTTGTTTGCCTAGAAGAAGTTTGTGTGAATGCAAATAAATGTTATGCAATTTCTTCATGCAAAAATAAAAATTATCGGGTGATAGTGAAGCTGTCTTCTTTACTTTTCAGATGCTAAGTCACTACTTTTGACCATAAGAAGTTTGATATAAAAACACTTTAAATATAACATAACAAAACTTAGATCAAATGAAAATAAAAAGTTGAATTTATCTTATAATTGATACAATTAGTGCAGTTAGTAACTGAAATTTCTTCTTACACTACAAAAAAAAAATTATATGATAGTAACATACGGGCCCTAAATACTAGTTGTGAACTGAGATCTAGCTTTGTGTTGATCAGGGGCACAAATTTTATTTTTTTTTATAAATTTCCTATATATATGTATGTGTGCGTTTTTAAATAGAAAACTCACTTAACACTTCAAAGTTTGGCCCAATAATAATCAATTTAAAACTTATATATTATTAACTCAAAGCCCATAATATTTATAAGCCTAATACCTATTTAACCTACTAAATAAATTAAAAAAAGCCATACTATTCTTTCTACTCATAGTTGAAGTTATTTGACATCACAAAAATTTAGCGACTCTATAGATGTTTTGGAGCATATGAAAGAAGAATGTTATTTCCCAAATGCATGCATTGCATATAGAATATTTATGGCCATTCCAAAAAGGAGTTTTTCAAAATTAAAGTTGTTGAAATCATACTTACGATCCACAATGTCCCAAAAAAGACTTAGCGGGTTAGCGATGATAGCTACCGACAAAGAAATCTTAGAAGGAAAAAATGGAAATAAATAATCCCAAATATTAACTATTGGCCAATAACAGTCCCAACTACGAAAATCACCAATATTGGTCCCAACTTTCGACATATTGGAAACTAACGGACCCAAACTAACGGAGTTAGCCTCCGTTAGTGTGATGCTGACGTGGCATGCCACGTAGGATGCTACGCATGATCATTTTGCCACGTGGCATGCCACGTAGGATCATCTTGCGACCTAAGCATGACACGTCAGCATCACACTAACGGAGTTAGCCTCCGTTAGTTTGGGCCCATTGGTTTCCAATATGTCGAAAGTTGGGACCAATATTGGTGATTTTCGTAGTTGGGACTGTTATTGGCCAATAGTCAATAGTTGGGATAATTTATTTCAATTTTCCATCTTAGAATGTATAAACTACGAAGAGTTGATCCACCAATTTGCTAGCAAAAATGCTAGAAGAGCTTCACGAATCGTCGGTTAGATACTAGCCTATTACGGTTTGTAATTTTACTCATTCTAATACTATTATTTTGCTAATCCTTATGTTTATTACTATAATATTGATCGTACATAACAATGAGTTTAAATTATTTAATTTATTAAAGTCTAATGGGCATATTTTTAACAGCTTGAATTGGGCAAGTAAATTTTCGGGGACGCCTCTAATGTTGATGATGTGAGATTCTATTAATTTCATTATAATTTCATCTATATAATTTAGTTTGTCTTGATAATTTCATCTATATAATTTAGTTTGTCTTGATAATTTCCATGAGCACTCAAATATGTGTAAATAATAATAGAAAGATTTGAAACTTTCCCATATACGTACACATATGTCATTTTCTCTATTATTAAACTAGATTATATCCCGGGAGCGTCCCGGGTTGAGAAATCTAATTTGAAATATCAATTTTACATCTGAAAAAGACTGATGCGTTTTACAGTTACATGCAGGAAAGCTTCGGGTAGCACTTAACCTAAAACAATTAACAATGTATCTCCAATGTTAGAGCATTCACAGTAGCTCCCCCATTTTATGTGAGTATGTCCCCAAAATTATATGGGGTGTGTGTGAGTGGTTGTGAGTGGTTGTGACTTGTGAGTGAAGAAAAATGGGGAATCCACTGTTGATCGGTATAATTGGGGTTACTTGGGAATCTTTTGGGGAAAACTGGAAGGTGTATTTATTTTTTAGTATTTGTTGAAAGTAGTTGTGAGTGGAGGAGAGAGAAACTGTAATGATTTCTAGTGTAATATGTGGTTGTGATTGGATGTGAGGGAATGAGGGATGGAGAAGCTACTGTGAATGCTCTTAGTGCATAACCTTAAACAATGTATAACTCTAATATTAAAACCTAACCTAAAACAATGTACAACTCCAATGCTAACGCATGTTGTAAATAAAATTCATATTTACTGGTTTGAACATAACTAATGACTTGCCTATACATGATTAATGAATAACCTGAACACTTTGTGTTTTTTTCCTGTACGAACAAAACCACACAAAAAAATAGTCTTTTTTTTCTCCGTTTTTTATATAGCACTATGGTATCCGTTGGAAAGATAATAAAACGCTCGTTAATTTGGTGTAATTTTTTTCTGGTGTAATTTTTTTCTTTAAAAAATCTCGTACATAAAAGATATTAACGTTTAAAAGTTATGGGAGGAAACATTAGAGATAAAAATCTAATTCTGTTTTTAAATTTTAAATTATTATTTTCCTAAAATAAAGCCCTTGCCACATGGGATGACACATGGCACACTCAATGAAGAGAATACCCTCTTTGAGTGCCATGTCATTAAAATGGCTTTGGTTTATTATATGTATAGATGTTTTTTTAAACAATATCATACAGTTTTGCCTTTTTAAACAATTGCATCACTAGAAAGTATATATTTAATCGATCCTGAATAAATCAATGGTTGTAGTTATATGAGGTATATTAACATTACATATAAAACTACTTTACAATCAAATTTTTATACCACACATTTCCATAATCATTTAATTACCAAACAAATATTTTTCTACTAATAATATTTATTTAGCATAATAGTATATTTATTTTCATAAGTAGGAACTAAATGCATGTCTATCAAATTAGCTGATGTTTATTCAATTGTTAACGGTTGTCTCGTAACTTTAATTTTGAACGGCTAAACTTGCACATCATGGGCATTGAACCCTTGACCTCATGTTACTTTAAACCTTATCTAAACTCACCAACCCCATTGGGCTATTCCCAATGGATAAGCTAGTGAATAGTCCAATAATGTTGGTGAGTTAAGATAAAATTTAAGGTAATAGGATGTCAAGGGTTTAATCCCATGATGCGATGTGACATGCAAGTAGATAAGCTAGTATGATAACAAAACATTATGTTTTTTTGTCATTAACGAAATTGATGATAATGCTTTTTGAAAAATAACAGATATTAAAACGTATAACAGTGGTAAGGAGAAATACGTCTTGATCTTTTTAAAAATCTTAAATACTATGCAAAAGATTCAAAGAGAGTTCAAAAGTGTGAATGATAAAAAGCTGTTAGAAACCTCAGATAAACAAAAATGTTGATGAATTTTATAATAAGGAATTACAATATCCAGAAAGCTTAATAATTAAATTGGCGGTCAACGCATACCTCAATCAAATAAAACATGGTTGACGCGGTCGTGTGGTGCCCAACATTTTGGCTTCTTATGTTCCCACTATATCCGATTTTTTCTATTTTAAATGATTAGATTTTGTTCGTATACTATCTTTACCAATTAAAACTTGTTTCTTTAGAATTTCTTGTATACATTGAATGTGTTTACATTTACGAACCCACTCTCTTAACAAAATACAATGTGTCATGCTACAATGTTTTAAACGGTAGCATATACACATAACAAGCAAATAGAAAATTACCCTTTAACCAGTTTATGTTTGTATTTATTCACCAGAAGTGACATTATGTGACAATCAATGCGTAGCTTTTGAAGCCAGGGACCGCACTTGTTAAAGATAAAAAGAGAGGACACCGTAGGAGAAAAAGGAGGGCTTAGTCTTCAGTCATGGATTAGTTCTAGTGTGTGGTTTCTTGCTTTCTTCCTCAAGGCCCATTGATTCTCAAAAAGACTCTTACCCCCAGGACCAGAGTAGACTCAAATAGAACAAAATTGCGCTGTGGTCCACAACCTTTGGAAATTGAGACTTTCAACCATGATGAGGTTGTGACCATCTCCCAATTGTTGATACTCTTAACACAAAACCAAAAACATACGTGGTAAAATCTCACTCATAGCAATGATGTTTATAGCACCGTAAACCACATGAACAAGTTGTTTTGTGAGCAAAAATCAAAGTCGGCATTCAAAAAGTAGCCTTGTATGATGGTTGGTAAAGCTTAAAATATCTTGTTATCCCCATGGCCCATGAATACAAGCAAGAAAAAAGTTCCAAGCACTCACATTGGCAACCCAAAATCAGATGATCAACAGCTTCCAACAAACAATAATCTAGAAGATCCTATGCACAGTTACTCGATTGTGCACATGGGGGAGGAGGGGTAAAACAGTAAAAAAAATTGCTTTGTTCCCAAAATTTTTATCCCCCTCAACTCCAACAAAAAGGAAAGGAGAACATAACACAATTTGCAATTAACAAAACAGATTAATGTAGGAAACATAGATGACCTTCGTTGATGGCACAAACTTCTCATCTCGGATTTGTTGATAGAGAAACTGCTTTGGGAATTTACACCTGGTCAAACAAAATTAAAAAATTTAAATAAGAATGGAATACATAAATAGGAAGGAAGAGCTTCATGGCCCGTCAGGGATTGCCTTTTGGGATAGATTTTTGCGTGATAATCAGTGTCAACAGCTAGCGTCTGCTATAGTTAATAGTGTGGCGACAGGTCGCTATGTGATGATTATTGACCAAAAAGCGTGAAAATAGCGGGATTTTAGTTTTTTTAAATATACATATAAAAACAGCATATTTAGGTAAAGACGTACACATATAAAATGTTTCCAAAATTTTCTAGGGTATCGCCAAAGATAAAACAGCGCCCGCTATTTCATTGCTATCGCTACGTAACGGATAGGTAGCTTTTCGCTATCGTTCGCTATTGACAACTATGCCTAACCCCCCTTAAATTTATGATTCTCCTGAAACTTACCTCGCTGTAATGGAAGAGCCAGATAAGTGTTATTTACAAGGCAAAACCCTGCAAATATCAACAATTGTAAATACAATGCATCAGTTGATGGAGAAGGGCATTACAAAATTTACAAATAAAATACGAAAACCAACCTCTTGATAGCAAAACCACCACAAGTAGAAAAAAACACATGAACCATTGGTAATCAATTTCAAATGTCGAGGGTACTGCTATCTGAAAACAAGGCTACCATTCTGTTGTGTTCTCAAATTCTCAATAAGAGATTGGTAGAATGACTTCAGCGACTTCATATCGTTTCCCTGAAAATCAACATCCAAAATCATATTAAAAAACAAGCAAAGTAGGATCGGATAGGACCATGTTAATATCTAGTGAAATACAGATACACAACCATCTTCCTAGAAAAGCATGAAAGAATCCAGACAGGATAGACGTACCTGCAGTTTCTGACAGTATTCCTCTGCTAATTCTTGAGAGCAATGTGCAGCAAGAAAACCTTTTGATACAAAATGAACAAGAAAATCATTTCCGAGTTTCTCATACATAACCTTCTGAGCCAGCACAATTTCTCCAAACAGTGAAACCTGCAAACATCCACAAAATTACAATGTTTCGTTGGTCGTCAATAATGTGAGATAGTTTACGTGAGATATGCATCTTACACAACCCCAAGAATCGAACTTTATACACTTCATTTTATATTACTTGAAAGTACTGTTGCATTTCCACTACTTTGGTAAGCCAAGTTAGGCTAGACTGATCTTCATGTACTATCCTTTTAAATGCCATAATGTAACATTTACTACTTCAAAACACTAATAATGTAATACTTAATCAATCCATAGTTAATATAATAAAACCACTTACAGGGAATAAACGGGTCATTTACATATATCCCATTGCTAAGATATTTATTACATATTTACCCAACTTATCCCCTTGCTAAGATCATTTATTACATATTTACCCAACTTAAAAAGTCTAATACATATTTCCCCTTCCCAAGGGGAAATATGTAACTGATTTAAAGGGTTGGGTAAATGTGTAATTTATAGGCTTAGGACGGGGAAATATGTAAAAAAAACCTATAATGTAATACAACCTGGAAATCTAGGTATAAAAACTACAAACTAGATTAGTGTATTGGTATTGATTCTATCCTTAAACAACAAGGTATTGTCAATACTATATGAATGTAAACCAAACAAGATCAATATACTTTTCACTGTACTGAAGCAAAGGTTAAACCAAGTTTAGTTTGATTACCAAATCCTTATCCCTTAATCATCAACAAATTACATACACAAAAAAAGAACAAATTTAATATATTTTAACAGGCTAAAAAATAAAAACAATCAAAATACCAAATCAAGAAAAAAACAAAAAAAGATGATAATAGAATGGAACTTACAGTATTTGCATCCCGGAACTCAAAGGACTTGTCAAGCACACTGTACAAACAACAGTTTATCGCAAAAGCTTCGATTACAAAGGTTTGAAAACCAGGTACCTGTATACTTGCTATTATTAGATACATGAAATAACCATAATATCACCAACATAGAAGAAAAATATAGTTAATGATTACCTTTTCTGGCCTAGTGCACCAATCTTTAATCAGTCTAACAAAAATTTGTACACAGGCCTAAAACAATCATAATAGTAATTCATCAGATCCAAATATCAGGTTCAGATAAAGAGGGGGGAAACTCCATAAAAATAGAGACTTTAACCAGTACTCTAGTAGATTTAGCAAAATTAGGAGCATCATATAAGCTAACCAGCCTTTTCTAACTGATTTTATGATTCTTGCAACGAATGATCTCTTTAACTAGTAGCAGGTTATCTTTGTGCTGATTTTTCAAATAACTGTGGACATGACTTTTATATACCCCTTGGCATCTGATGTGACATTTATTATGAACTATTTTTTAATTAAAAAACATATCTTTTGTTCAGACTAAATTAAAAAAGAAAGAACCATAAGCATTTTCTTCGTTTTGCAATGTGACATCTGATGTCGTGGATGGTAGCAATGGCATGTCCAACCAGTCGCATGTAAGCAGTTTACAGTTACAATCAGTTCAAATGTGGTTGATAAAAAATATAAGTCAATTTCTATTCTACGCAAAATTTTAAGTTTTTTGCTAAAATCTATAAATGTTTTTGGCAAAGTTCTTTTCTTTTTCGTGGATTCTGCCCAGAAAGGAGAGATGTGTGCCTTTCCGCAATATATTCAAATAAAGATTTACCTTTCTAACAACAAGATCCTTGTGATTACAAGAAGTGAACAGCAGCAACTGCATCATCGAATCCAAGTAGACTTGACTTTTAGAAGAAAGAAACACTGAAGACAAATCATGTGTTGCCAGCACATGAAGAAAGGTATAAAACGTTCTTTGAAGCTCTTGTAATTCCCGGATTTCCTAAAAGAAATATAATATCCTTGTAAAGTTACGTCATAGGATTAAATGCAAGCATGCACTGGAATATTGCTAGCTGGTTTATATACCTCGGTGTTGCTACCCGGCCCAGAAGGAATTGTATCCCTTGGCAGAATGCTAAATATCCTACCAGCAATAACAGGGTATACATTCTCCAAAATATCTCGGACAGAAGTATTGAATTTGCATATAAGTTGATTTAATAATACAAGAAATCCCACAAGTTCCTTTGGCTGCATAAAAAATATCTTTAAAAATCAAAACCCCATACATAGAACATGCATGTGTGCTTATTATACATGGCCACATGAAGGGTAACAATACGAACAGAAAGAAACATTGCGATATAAGATACACAAGCAACGGATATTTATTGCTAAAAGCACACTGAATTTAATAAGAGCCCTAAATTTAAAACGCAAAAAGCAGCTGGCTTGATACCCAAGAAAGTAGCAAATACTTCTTCCAAATATAATAGCCCGCAAGAAAAGATAACACAATTCAAGATCTCGGATTCTAATTAGAAGAATGCCACTTTTACCCTTAATCCATTTAAGATGTGAATCGGCTTATTGATAAGTTACTTAGGTGAATTGGGAAAACTAGCAAATTACAGCTGTCCAATTCTTGAAGTAGACAGAGATTCAGGACAAACTAAAAGAGTAAAGTGGCGTATGAATGGAGAGAGTATTTAATATTTACACAACCAAAACTATGTTCCGCTAATTATCAAAGATGCTAAAAACTGAATCTTAACAAGAGAAAAATGAAATGCACGATCTATGCATCTTTAAAAAGGGCATGCAATAATATATATAAAAAAGAACTATAGTTCATGGCAAAATATATTAAAACCAGGCACATTATTAACCCTATTAATACCTCACTTTCAGCAAGTAACTGCTCCAATGCCTTTGGAAGATAAGGAAATACAGATGATCCTAAAGTCTCCACCATCCTGTGAATAAATGCAGTAACCTGAGCAAAAAAAGGCTAAGCAATCAGATAACAAAATAAAATAAAATAAAAAATCTAGAAACACACACACAATAATAATAATAATAATAATAATAATAATAATAATAATAATAATAATAATAATAATAATCAACAAAAGGATAAATTATACCCTACACTCCTTATGGTTTCATGAAAACTACGGAGTTCATCCTTTCTACTTCAAAAATACAGTTATAGTCCTTACAGTGAAAACTTGCAACACAAACGGCCCTTTATTTAGACGGCCATTATATAGCTCCTTTGTGATGTGCCATGCACAAGAGAACCAAGTGGTCATGTCACATATGCCTTGCACATGACTGAGCTTAACAGAGCTATTTAACAGCCATCCAAATAAAGGACTGTTTGTGTAACAAGTTTTAGAAGTAAGTACTGTAAATGTATTTTTAATGCAAAAAGAACAAAACCCGTAGTTTTCATGAAACCATAAATAATAATTACTGTAATTAACCCTAATAATAAATTAATAAATAAATTTGTCTACATACCTTAGAGCGTAAGGTTTCTACTTTCGGGAAAATTATGAGGATTTGTAGAAGCACATCAAGTGTCTGTAACAAAAAAGTACAGATAACAACACATTATGAGATTTGCTGTTTCATGTTTGAAGCAAGCAATGCAATAAACCAATAAGAAAACTTTAGCTGCAAAGCTATAACTTAAATGTCTAAAACGACAAATAGTCATGATTACGAACCTGCTTAAACATGAGGCCAATGGCAGGGCGACTAGCAGTCACAAGGCGCTCACTAAACCCCTGTGAAGATGCGGGCAAGTATTAGATTATAAGAAAGTCAGAAAAGTAACTATTAGTGAAATAAAAGTAAGTAAGATAATTTGCTGGATAATAAAACCTTGCTCAGTGCATTAATGGCCATAATGATTTGTTGAATATTGGTAACTTTTGATGGTGAGTCTTCTGAGTTTTGAATTCTAGAGCCCGCAATCAATATCTCAACCTAGTCCATTACACCATACTCACGTTATAGTTTTATATAGTTCAAATAAAAAAAACCCGGTTATACATCCTTGTCGCATAACATAAATTGGTTTTATAGTAAGAGTAAGCTTTAACCTGTTGACAAAGAGGAGTAAGTAGAGATGACAGATATTCAGATTGCTTTTCTAGTGGCACATCTTCCATTCCAATTAACAAACCAATTGCCTATAAACAAAAAAAATATATATATAAATATAAGTTGTAGGAACTAGGAAGAACAGAAAACGAAAAAAGGGACCTCCACAGTTACCTCAAAAATGTGACTACCATCTTCAGATCCAGAAAGCTCCTTTGAAGCATAATCCATACTTGTGAACTGAGAAACTGTATCGTGAAGACTCTGCACATAAAAAAAAACACATACCATATCTTCTAATGAACAAAACAGATAATGTATGTAAAGACCACACGAATATTCAGCTTTATTCATTTAGGCCACCCAAGCATTCAGCTTTTTTCTCATTTAGACCACCCAAATAATGTATGTCTGTAACTTCTTAATAAGTAGGTATCAACATGTTAAAAGGTTAAAATTGTTGCTTTCGCAAAATATGTCGGAACATTCTCATCATTCAGTGCCCAGGTACACATTGGGTGGTAGATAAAATAGTTTAATATACTGGTGGCCTTAGTTTAAAAAAAACGGTACATACTTTATCCCTTGGTTTGAAAGAAGCTGAAATACCTGCAAAATTGTTTCTATGAAAGGTACAAGCTTTGATTTGAGAAGTTTCACAACCCTCATAAACAGATAGCTCGCTCTTCGACTCACTTTCACTTTTGAATGGTGTATACCACGATCATCAAGAAAAGCAGCTAAAACCAAAGGAATATATTGATTATTTTCAAGAACGAACTTCATGTATCTTGTTATCGTATCAAGATACACCAATGCAACCAGCCGATTAGAATGGCAAGGAAATTTAGTTGATAAAAGCATTGGGACAAGTTCTCTCAAGATCCCACTACCCGTTTTCATAGCTTCTTCACTTAAAGATTCACCATATGCATAAAATAAAGACAAAGCAGCCTCAACTTCTTCAACATTAACATCAAGAGAGGAACCAACAGCACTTGAGAGTGAGTTTCTTATGAATATTTGTGTTACATCTGGTGCTACTCGACCTACATTACGTAGCAACACAAGCAGATCTTTTCTATGCTCCGCCATCCTATCTTCCTCTTCTTTTCCTACTTTATCCAACACATCAAGATTATCACGGTATACCGGATCATATCTAATTTGCAATCGGATTACCTCTAATATTTGACCAACATGAAAAAGTTGACTTTCGGTCAACGGAGAACGGGTTTTCATTGTGGCAACATATCCTGAAAGAAACTGCACAGTGCTAAATGTTGTGTCGATATCACAGTTCTTCATTATGTAAAAAACGGATGGCAAAACTTCGTTTAGAAGATCAACTGAAGCCCGCTTGAGATCTCCATTGTTAATATGTTTTACACAGTCTAAAAGCTCAGATGCATACCCTGTAAGTAAAGAGGCTAACCCTGATACAAACTCGGAGTCACCATCACCAGCTACTAACCCAAAGACCCGACTCATTTGAAGGTTTTGTATAAGGGTTAGTTTCGCTTGTGGGTCCATACGCTTAGAAACCACAGCAAGAACACAACCGGATGCTGCACATCTGAGTTGATCCGGCAATCCTTCTACCAACATTAGTTCAAATAACAATGGGAGAAAAGTATTGTTTGCAATTAAACCGATTTCAATCCAAGAAATATATCTCCGCATTGTATCTAAAACAAATGCACACAATTCAGAATCCGAGTTTTTATATAAAGACACAATGTCATACCATGCATGAACAATTTGACTAACACACTGCAGTCTCATTGCATCTTTAATCTTCCCCGAAACAGCACCCTCTTCTGGAGTCCGTGGATAGTCCTGACTAATCAACTCATCATCCAAAGCATTTAAAACACGACAAAACATATCGATCACGACACCACCTTTACTCAAATTGGGGATAAAGTCAAGAAAAACCGAAGACCATATTTCCGGATACTCAAAATAGATCAGAGTAACCAATATCTGAGCAAGTTTATTCCTTACATAAGGAGGACTATCCAAAACCTTAACAGAAGTAGCATTATTATCAAGCGTGTCATAGCACGCCATCGAAAACACCGACTTCCTAACGAAATTCTTCTCTTCGGTACTCATTCCCGAGTATCTACCACGCAACGCTTCGTGCAGAGATTGCAAGCACCAAAACTGAACCTGAACAAGGTTGGAGAAACACAAACGTTCGATACATATGCTACAGATAGAGGGACTGTCTTTAATCTGTTGACAGAATGCAACTGCTTGTGACTTCAATACCGATGTAACAGTCCCAGATTCATCGAAGATGATAAGTATCGCCTTCTCTAAATCGTCCATTGGTACACAACTTCAACACCCTTAATCTAATAATAATAATAAACCCTAACGCAAAAGCTTTCCTTCCTTAGCTGTGGATGTAAATTCAAGAGACTAACAAATTAAATTAAATGAATTAAATATGTAGAACCTAGTGTACCTCTTCGATTGAGAAGGTTTTGATGTGTAGCAAAACCGATCTTGGTACACAGAAACTAGGGTTTGTCTACAGATATGATGATAATAATAAAAGAATAAAAAACAACAGAGAAACAAAATATGTGTTCGGCGTCTAGGGTTTCAGATTCAGCAAGCAAGTAACAGGTAAATAGTTATATAGATTTGGTGAGGTTTTTGATGACTTTGGGTAAGTGAAGCAATGGGGTTTTATTGAATAACAGAGACTAAAATACACCGCCACCCATAAACCCATTTATTTATAGGGTCTAACTTTCATGTTTTCTCACATATTTTTTTCTACGACTTCATAAAAAAAATTTAACTTCGAGATTGTCTTGAGATCTAATTAATTAATGACTATATTATTGTAATCAATATGTAAATATTTTCTTTTATCTTTATTGAGTTATCATATAATATGCAGTGGCGAAGTTTGAGCGGAAATTTCGGGGGTTGGAAGTCACTGGTTACGGGGGTCGAAACCGTGTATACCAAAAAATTTTATACGAATACTATATAATCGAAACTTCTGAGCGACAATTTCGGGAGGTCGAGATTCGGGCGCCCCTATAAAACTACGCCCTTGATAATATGCGTGTTAAGATTTGTTTGTACAATCATCTATGTATCACTTTTGTAACGTAAACTAACATAATCCTAAATATTAATATGTCTCCACCTTGTAACTTATTATGCACTAACTTGTATAAAATTATGAGTCGGTAAAAAATATATATACACGTATAAAATCACATAATACTTATTAAATATGAAATGAAACAAACCACGATCGTTTGAACAGGGTGGACGATAAAGTTGGACCATATACTTTAGCTTCTTACTGGTCATAATTACTTTACACTTTTCGTAAGAGATTACTGTGTCAATACGCCAGTAATAACATGAAATTGTGATCTTATATTGGTTTCAAAGTTTTTTGTTTGTAGATAAAAGCTTAACACGCATGTTTGTATGACTTTACTAACAAGCATGGATTAATATATAATTCAATTACGAGTGATTCAAAAAGTAATACATGTTTTTTCGTGATTGAAAGACATTGAATTTGGAGAGTTGCAAACAATGTTTAACTGGGTATCAAGTTTAAAGTTTGTGATGGGAAGTCACGGAATATGGTAACTTGCACACAATGTAACTTGGCATCAAGTTTTCCTATGTTGATTTTTAGTGGTCTAGAAATTAATATTCATGGATGTTTTTCTTGCTCGGAAAGCTTGCTTGATAAAGCAAAAAATGTATGGTATTCCGTATTCAAGGGAATAAAGAAGTGATTTAACTATGAAATACATAATAAATATTGGGCTGTATCTTTAGGCGAGGACCGGTCCACTTTTTGCCCTTTTGTTTCTGTTTAGCAGCAGTCAAACGCGGTTCTTTTGGGCCATCCAGCAGTCAAATGCTTTTTTTGTTATGAATTCAATGGAGCTAAGCCAACAGACCCAATCAAGCAGCCCAATCAAAGAGGCCCATCAGTTTGAACAAACCATTGCAAGTTATAAGGAAGGTTGAATGGATAAAATAGGGTATCTAGATTATTAACAAGTGTGTGTTCTTCCTCCCATCTCCCTAGTTGTTCTCTCTTAGTTCCCCATCCCTTCTGTTTTACTTTGTATTGCATTAGGATATTTGATTTCTCAGTTGTAATCCTCCAGAAAATCAATAGAAACCTAGCCGATTACATTCCATTCGATTAGTTTTTATAGTGTGATAATATCATATCACAACATGATTTGTTTTGAGCATATGAGTTTAAAAGTGTTTTGAGCATATTTGATTTAAGTAATTTGAATTGACGTTATACACCTCAAACTAGGTGTCATACTTTCATCTACACTGGGTGGGTTTAAAAACTATCGCGACCCCCACTCTCACTTTACATCGTCAATCGTCATTGAACTCAATCATAGTATTTTTCGTGTACAAACCAAATGTCATCGTATTAACCTCCCTGTCATCTTTTTTCAAACCCCGAGTTGGACAACAAATGTTAAAGCTAAAACATACACATGTAGGCAATCAAATACATAAAAATATTATAAACACAATAGAATTGGGATAAAACCCAAAGTCACATTTATTTTTCGCAAGTTGATAACCGAAAAACACTTTGATTTTAATGCAAACTGAAGATATTATTTTAGGAATTAGGGATATAACATTCAAAGTTGGGTGCGAGGATTTTGGCATTATATTCCCTCATAAATACAAAGAAAGTGACATTAAATAAAACTAGAGGTATATTCATCGCCTTTGTCATTGTGACTAGAGACGTGAACAATTCTTAAAAGCAATACACATATGCAAAACTAGAATTACGTATGCATAAAATTTTCTCAATTTCTAGTGTACACGTTTTGTGAATGAGACAACGATTGCGTTTTAGACCCATAACGTTTGCCCAAACATATTGTCTGTCCATTAATATAGATTTTAATGGCAACAAAAAATGATATATTTAATTTCATATTCACCTGTAGTAGTAATAATAATAATAATAATAATAATAATAATAATAATAATAATAATAATAATAATAATAATAATTTTACTCACTTATTTTATCTAATATTTTATATACATTTTAATTTTGTCTTTTTACAATGATTTCGCACTAGAATTGTAATATCTCAGAGTATATATCCAGATGGTTCTCTGTTTGGTGTTTTTTCGCTCCAGTCCGATTTGTGTCTGGTTTACTGAGGTTTAATTGTGGAGTCAAGTCAATTGTATATGTCTGGTCATGGATTGTCTCGGTGTGTAAATCTGTGTTGTTCTATTTCGGTGTAGTTAGGGGTTCGATGTTTCGAGTTTTGAGTTTGGGTACGATATGTTGGGCGACATGGGGTGGATTGTATATTGTTGGCCAGCTTCTTATTGGTCGTTTGGGTATGAATAAAAGTTTCATCTGGCTTGTAAAAAAAAAAACTAAGATGCATTCACTAGGAACTCACATTCACATGTATGTTTTTCTCTCATCCCAAAAATAATTGAGAGTTATATCCTAGCAACCCGCTGTAAACTAAGTTTATATTTATACTCCCTCCGTCGCATTAGAAGTGTCCATATTCCTTTTTTTATTTGTCCCATTTCATGTGTCCACTTTCAAAATTTTAAGCCAATTTCCAAAGTTACCCTTAAAAACACAACTAAAATAAACAAAGAATATGATGGGCCCACATATGACAAGGGTATTATTGTCATATGGCAAGCAAAAAAAGTAATCATTTAATATGCCTAAAACTTTGTGTTTTTCAAACCAAGACACTTCTAATGGGACGGAGGGAGTAGTATTTAAGCGGAACATTTTTTTACGAATCCAATATTTATATAGCCATGACTGATGTGAAATTTGTCTACTAATAAGAAGAGTAGAGTTATGAGATAATATTTCTTATTAATATTATGAAAACATGAAAGTATAAATTCAACATATTTTAAAATTTTAATTAATAAAATGTTGAACTCCAATCACCTCTAAAATGGTCGGTTGATAATAACTAAGGTGCAATAAAACCGTCACAACTCACAACGTCAACCTTCACCGTGAATATGAAAGCTTGTGACACCGGTTGACTTGCAACGTTTCCGGCTCTCTCTAACAAAGTTGGTGACAACTTTGTGGTATGAAAATAACGCATGTGCCTCCAACATTCTGGGAATTAACTAACAAACATAGTCCTTGAGGTTTACAAATGTTGCATCTTGGGTCCTTTTTTTTCAACATTCATGACTAGTTCCTTATATTTACAATTTCGTCAACTTTGGTGTTTGTCTTTTTTTTTTAATAGTCGACTTCTGGGTGGCCAATAACATGTAGTATACAACCACGTGTTTGATTCCTTTCTCTAGCATTGGTATTTGTCTTTTCTAGATTCCATTGATTATCTAGTGGTTAGCATAGCAATCCATGTCATATCACTTTGACGGCTGCTAATTAAACACCGTTCGGGCTGGTTTTTTTTATCGGCATAATGTAGTGGTCCAACAGGACCCTCTTCCTCTCCTTGGTCTCCGTTTGAATCCCCTTTCCACACGCATCGTCCCTGAGAACCAGGTCCTTTCAACGTCAAGTGGTGTATTTTTCCGACAGACCGGATTCGAACCTGAGCACCTCCCAAGCGGAAACCTCCAATTGGAGTAAACCCTCCCACCTCCACCACTGGGTTGTGGCTTCATCGGCACCGTTCGGGTTGTTAAATAGAGGCGTCAAAGAACACATCTGCTAACTAAGCCAATGGCGGCCGTGAAAGAGAAAACAAGCGGAGCCCATTAAACATCAACAAATCACACATTTTTTTTATTTAACTTTTAGTTAAACCCCCACACGCTTATGAATACGTGTTTAAGTTAAAACCCTTGTATCTACGTGGCGGTGACGTGATGATGTCTTTTACACGTTTTAGTTAAAACCACTACACTTGGAAGTTTATAAAAAATGTTAATACTAAAATATTAAATTTCTGGCCAATAAATTAAATAAAAGAAAAGTAAAATGGGTACAACCACCAAATCCAAGTCACTGGTCATACAAAACTACAAAAGAGTTTCTCAAGAAGAAGTTACAAGTTGATGCCGTAACGCTGACCACGTGTCTATGTTCATCCATCGCTTACTAGGCACGCGTCTTCATACTTCTCGCTTGTACGCCTCATACCATAATTTTTCATGTACCCCTATTATATATATATATATATGTATTATTGAAGACTTTGGTGAATAGTGCCAGCCCCTCTCCCACTGGTTGAGAGGAGCGGTGGCCTTTATATTTTTTTTTTTTTAAACCTTGGTAAACCATATATATTAATGGTTTGAGTTGAAAACATAAGTGTGTTGGTGGTGGAGTGGTTTTGTTGTGTGGGTTGGTTGTGCAAGGTCCCAAGTTCGAGTCTTGGGGGAGGCGGCTTGGTGGTTTTTTTTTTTTTTTTTTTGACTTTGTTAAACAATATATATTAATGGTTTCAGTTTAAAACATAAGTGTGTTGGTGGTGGAGTGGTTTTCTGGTGTGGTTTGGTTGTGCAAGGTCCCAGGTTTGACTCTTGGGGGAGGCGGTTTGGTGGCTTTTTTTTCCTTTTTAGACTTTGTTTTTTATTTTTTTTAACCTTTGTTAAACAATATATATTTATGGTTTCATTTTAAGAGACAAAATGTGTTGATGGTGGAGTGGTTTGTGGTGATGTGTTTTCTTAACCAAGGTCCCAGGTTCAAACCTTGGGGAGGTACTTTCTTTATTTTTCCATTTTAACAAGTGTTTTTTGTTTTTTAAATATTAAATTAAAGTCAGTGACAAAGAAAAACGTAATTATTTTTTTTTAAATGAGTATAGGTAGGCCGGGGCTATAACGAAAGAGGAAAGAAAGTGGTGAAAATTGTGTTTTGCGATGCTATGTTATACCTAAACAATACGGTGACCGTCAATGTCCGGAAACGCGCAGCGAAGCGCGCGTGGGAATTACTAGTTAAAATAACTATCAACTCTAGTACTTATACATAGGTTGGGTGTTAGACTATTTGGTGTGCCTCCCCTTTCCCCCAACTCCCCCAATTGCCACATCAGCGCCACATCATTTCCCCCATTTCCTCCCCTAAAGTTTGGAAATGCCTTTCCCCAATTCCCCATTCCCCCTTCCTTTTTTTATTCTTTTTCCTTTTTTTTAATTATATATTTTATATTTCATAATTATTTTTTTATAAAAATAAAATAAAAAACGTAAAAATAATATAAAAAAACCGTAAAAATTAAAAAAAATGGAAAAGAGTTAAATGCCAAAATGGCCCCTGTGGTTTGACCCAATTTGCCACTTTGGTCACTTTTTTGAATTTTTTGCCTAAACCACCCCTCATGTTTCGAAAAGTGCCAAAATGAACCATTTTTAACTGAGTTTCTAACGAGGATGAAAAACTCAGTTAAGTCAGAGGGGTATTTTCGTCCATTCATGTTATAACGTTTAAAAATCCATTTAACTGTGGTTTTAAACCCTTCTTCTTCGTCTCTTCTTCCTTCTTTTCTTCAGAACAAAAACGTCTTCTTCTTCTTTTGATTCTTCCTCCTCTCAAACGTAAATCCCAAATCATAGACACCCTAATTCCTAAATCATACAAAACCCTAATTCCCAAATCATACTCGTTTGTCTATTTGCTCTTACAGGTTTCGATTAACCTACCATAGACGATGGTATTCTGCAAATGTGGAGCTCCTACTATCATACGTGTGTCTTCCACCTCTGCAAACCCTGGTAGACGTTTTTTCTGCTGCAACAAGAAGGGGAGGACCTGTGGTTTCGTTTGTTGGGCTGAACTACCCTTGGGTCAGATTCCTAGCAGTAATGATAGTGAAGAGAATGAAGAACTGAGACTCCAGAACACAGCATTGCAGACCTTGGTTGGGACACTCAAATCCGAGAACAAGAAGCTGAAAACTTATCTATGGATGACTTGGTTTGGAATCATCATGTATTATATCATGTTTTAGTTCAATCTAGGTTTCTATTGTAATCATAAAAACTAAATGTATGTTGTTTCTTATTCTAATGATAATCCTTTTGTTGAAGTTGTAATGTATGTTTGCAAATGTTCAAATGGCAAATGGGTCAAAATGGGTCAGTCAAAATGGATATCTTGTTTAAGACCATTGAACAGAGTAATCAAATGTGAAATGGGTCAAAATGGGTTAAAAATCTATATCCTGTTAAAGACTATTAATAGAAGCAGACAAAAGATACCAGTCATAATACATACCAAAAGACCATGTCATAGCTGTCAAATACAAACCATAAAACATACCATAGCAGTCAAACTAGAAAAACACCCAAATGACAAGTTTTAATACATCATAATTAAACTGAAACTGAAAACTACATAACTTGTGAACCAGAAGCAGCTTGTGAACCAGCAGCAGCTTGTGAACCAGCAGCTTGTGAACCAGCAGCAGCTTGTGAACCCCCAACTTGTTTTCCCCCACCAGCTTTTGAACAGGTCCTTTTGTTATGCCCTGGTTGCTTGCAAATCTTACATTTGAGAGGATTACCCTTCCTTGGCATTTTGGTACCCTTTTCAATAGCCTTTGACAACTTTGCAACCTCATCCTTTTCAAAAGCACCCTTTCTCCTCTTCTTTTTAGGTCTTCCAATAGGCTTGTGGTATTTAGGAGCTATCAGGGTGGTGGGACAGTTAAAGGGTTCCCACATGTCAGTTCCATTTAGTGGTTCAATGGTATGGTCATACACCTCCTTCCATGTATCAAGCAGTAAGCTTTGTGAACATACTTCTCAGGAACTCCATCATCCAATCCATGCAGTGCCATATTCCATATACAAGCTACAACATGCCTACATGGCATTCCAGTAAGCTGCCACCTCCTACATGCACAACTCCTTTCACTCATGTTAACAGCCCTAACCTCCTGCTCTGGACCACTCACCTGATACTTTCCAGGGCCACACCAAATGACAGAATATTGGCTAGCATCAGTTTTTATCTTCTCAAACAGGTCTGTGGCTCTTGGTGTCAAAGGGCCTGATGTTTTTTGAAATCATCACCCGAACAATCATCAACCTCTTCATACAGTACTCCCTTATAAATTCTAGACAGGTGATAATGGGTTTATCCCTGCCTAGGATCAACTGCCTGTTGAACACCTCACATAGGTTGTTCAACAGGATATCACTTTTTGGCCTCTCTGAAACATAAACATTACCATTAAATGTTGTTAAATGCATTCAATGAATACAAACATAAACAAGCATGCAACAAGCATTCTTACCATTAAAAAAAGCTCTGCACCAGTTTTTGGCTGGAATACCCTTCAAGTAATCATACATTGCCTTGTCTTCTCTCAGGATTGCATCCATCATCCTTTCATGCTTAATAGGTGTTGTTGCACTAGCTGCATTCCACAACAAGTTTTTGTAGACATCACCCCTCCACCTAGGCTTCATATTTTCATAAATATGTCGCAGACAAAATCTATGCTCAGCACTAGGATACACCTTTTCAACTGCAGGAATGAGACCCTGCAATTACATACAGAAAACTTAGCATACAGAAATTCAGAAAATTAGATACAGCTTATGCTACATTACATACCTTTTGTCGATCACTGATGAATGTGAAGTTGCTGTTTGATGCCAAATCCAAATCATCTCCTAATAACTCTAGAAACCATGTCCAACTTGCTGTTGTTTCTGCCTCAACCACAGCATATGCCACTGGGTATATCCCATTGTTGGCATCAACAGAAACTGCAGTTAAAATCTGTCCTGGAAAAGGGCCTTTTAAGAAACAACCATCAAGCCCCAGTATGTCTCTCAAACCAGCTTTAAAACCCCGTTTTAATGGCCCTAGGCAGACATAAATTCTCTTGAATTGCCTTGTGGGGCTGCTAGGGTTAGGTTCACTCTCAACATCAATCCTAACAGTAGTACCTGGGTTAGATCTCATCAACTCAGCCCATAATCCCTTAGCTGTCCATATTGGGCACTGTAATCACCATTCAGCTTAGCAGTCGCCATTGCCTTAGCTCTGAAGATCTGATTCAGTGTTACTTGAACTTGATATTTGCTCACCATGATTTGATGGAGTGATTTAATCTTAATTTCTGGATTTGTTCGAAGAATATGCTCAATCTTTTTTGCAAGCCAACTCACCGTGCAGAAATTGACATCCCTTGTTTGGATGCATTCATGCTTCTTATGAAGTGTGACTATGATCCATGTGCCCTTTTGTTTCAGATTTGAGGCATGCAACACCCAAGGGCATGTGGGTTCTACCTTACTTTTAGAAGTTTGTCCCCCTTTATCTTCAATTACTACCAATCTTTACAAGCCTGGGCCCCACTAAATACATCCTTCTTTTGACCACTTGCCCTAGTCTTTTCTCCACAGAATTTACCACTTTGTCCTTCTTTTTTGACTTGGTCGCCCCTGCACTTGAAGTTCCCATATTACCCTGTTGTGGCATAGGTTTTATAGTCGAAGGATTTACACCATTGCAACAAACCCTAAATCTCCTTCCTTCATTTCTTTCTATATGCAGCTGCCTCCTAGTCTTTATTGCATAATCCTTCACCATATTCTTAATGGTTTGTTTATCAGGAAAACATTGTCCAAGTGAGAATGGGCAATCTGGACTCCCCTGTGAACCAAATGCTTTTCTTTCCTTCCTTTTTCTCATACAGGCCTTATTAGCTCTGTGCAAAGTGTTTCTGTCATCTTCATCACTGAAACTATCAAAATCATCTAAGTCTATATCAATGTCTTCCTCAAGTGGGTCAACATTTTCATCATCACTAGCATTAAAGTCAACAACAGCCTTATATTCATCCATGTTAACCTCAATATCATCATCTGCATTGTCCTCATCAACTATGTAGTCTCTATCCTCCCCATCACTACCCTCATTATTATCCTTATTATTACCCTCATCACCAGCCTCATCACCACCTCATCACTACCCTCATCACTACCCTCATCACTACCCTCATCACCAGGCCAATAATCATCATCATCTGGATCAGGGTTTACATGACTACCCTGTTTCACCTTGTTCTTCCTAATTGCCACAAGTCTTTTACCACATTCTTTAAGTATAAAACAATCACTACCATCACTACCCTCATCACCAGCCTCACCACCCTCATCACAACTTTCATCACCACTTAAATTAACTACATTATCCTCATCACCACCCTCAGTAGGATCAGGCTGTGTTGCCTGGGTTATGACACCTAAATCACTAGGATCAGCTGTGTTGGATTACTTGCATTGGAAGAGATTAGAAAAGGGTCATAAATTTTGCCTGGGTTATGACACCTAAATCACTAGGATCAGCCTGTGTTAGAATAGCTTGAACATAAATTTCTATGTTCCTCTGTTTTCCAGCAGCTGTCAACATTCTATTATAATCATTTGCACCATTCAATGGTCTTAACCCAAAGTCTAAATCGTCACCTGGAACTTTAAAATAATACCTAAAAACTGAAATATCATGTTCTGAATACCCAAGTGCTAATACAATATCATTCAACATTGTTGGAACATTACCATCAACATAATCAATATATGCCACTTTACCTCCCACATATCTACAATCTGGAAAATCAGTCAGCTGACCACCATAATGCAATTCCACTGAAAAAAGCTGGTGATTGTTACCTGAAAACAAAAAAAAAATGTATTCATCATGTTGAGCAGAGGTGATCGTGTGGAGACTAAAATATTGAGCAGAGATGAAGACGACCAACAATAAGCAATAATAACTTACGATATTCAAGCAGAGGGTTGAAATCAGCACCCTTGTCTCGAAACTTCCACATTTTTTAGCAGAGATGAAGACGACGAACGATGTATGATCAGAGAGTTGAAGAAGATGAAGAAGTAAAACCTTAGGGTTTTTACTGGGAATAAAATTGACTGAATAGGGTTCAAAATGGCTCTTTAAAACGTTTTGACATGAATGGACGAAAATACCCCTCTGACTTAACTGAGTTTTTCATCCTCGTTAGAAACTCAGTTAAAATGGTTCATTTTGGCACTTTCGAAACATGAGGGTGGGTTTAGGCAAAAAATTCAAAAAAGTGACCAAGTGGCAAATTGGGTCAAACCACAGGGGCCATTTTGGCATTTAACTCAATGGAAAATCATAAAAAACCGAAATTTCATAAATAATAAAAATTACAAACCTAAAGTTCACAAAGTAAAAAAATATTACAAACTAAAGTTCATAAAAATAACTAAAAACTACTCGTCGTCAAGTGGTCGACATGAAAATTATTCCAAATGTGATCGACCAGATCCAAACAAGGTTCCCATGAACATTAGTATCGGCGTAAACGCCCACCTGTTTGATTCTTGTTGTCGTCGTCAACTGGCTCGAGCACCTCTTCAACCTCATTCGGATCGTAAACGCATATCGCACGACCTTCGTCTTCAATTATCATGTTATGAAGTATCAAACACGCGTACATAATGTATCTCAATCTCCCCGGGATGGAATGCACGTGCTGGCCTTTCTATTATGTGCCATTTTGCCTTGATCACACCATACAAGCGTTCGACGTCGTTTTTTCTTGCCGCTTCTTGGCACTTTGCAAACTTATTCTTTTTCGTTGTAGAATTCTGTATTGTCTTCACAATAGACGACCAATTTGGGTATATGCCGTCACATAAATAATACCCATGCTTGTTTTTACGCCATTGAGCCAAAAAGAATCATCGGGGCGGTGCCTTGAATCATGGGGTCAAAAATCTGAGATCTTGCAAGAACATTTAAATCGTTACACGACCTGCAACGCCAAAAGGGAAGCATGCAAATCCATAGATCTTGTGAGCAAGCGGTTTT